>MU160349.1:73119-86963 GCA_015888305.1 Antheraea pernyi | reverse complement strand
ATATTGTGTATGATAAGATGTACAGTATTGTTTTCTTTTTTAACACGTTGTTATTGGCTTCACCTGTATGAATCGGGGGTATGTAACCGACCCCTTTGAGCTCGATTTTGTCCTACTTTGAACGATTAGATTTAATTCAAACTTTGCACACCTGTCAAAGGTCGACGACAACGCAATAATCCGAAAAAAAAAGTTAGAAAAATTAAACTAAAAAATGAAAATTAAATAAATAGTTTAAAAAAATGACCTCCAGATATCAGTATTTTTATCATTTTTTTAATGACCTCCAGATATCAGTATTTTTATCATTTTTTTGTCACTTTTTATAAAAATATACATTTATTTCTAATTTACACTATTCTTAATCCAAAATTTATTAAATTTTATTTTCTGTTTTTTAGTTGGATTTTTTTGAAAGCGTGTTTTTTTAAACTATTATTTATTTTCATAGACTATATTAAGCAACATTACTGTATAGTTATAACGTGTCTTAACACAGTTCTATTAATTCTTTAATAAACAATATTATCGTCTAGTACTTTCGTGTAAGTTATCAATTGGTTTACAAGTTGCATAAAACTGTCACATAATTTGCGTTTCAAGTAACTTCTATGAGATTGGAAATATCAATACAACTAGCGATGGCTTGATGTTCATAGATATTGGAATACAAAAACTAGCACATTGTATTTCTTATCAAAGAATAACGAAATATTGAAGTCTGTAGAGAACTTCATTACTTTAATATTTATACGCAATAAAACACAATACGATAAATAATATCTTGATAATAAATGTATATTATAAATCACAAAAGCTTTTCGTTTTTTTTATTGTAGCACAGCAACAGTACTGCACTATGCCTGATGGTAAGTAAGCATAGTACAATCCAAATCTGAGTGACACACTATTCATCGCCGGTCGCCGCTGTCATGCCGGCCTGCGAAAAGCTGGATATGCACAGGCTGATCCCGAAACGCGATGCGCAGAACCGAATCACTATGACGGGCTTTTTCGCCATATACATGGTGGTTGCGACCCAGTCACACCCTACCACCCTGCCATTGCCTCGTTCGCTTAGCAGGGTGCACCACATGCAGATGAGGTTGGCTTGGGTGTCTCAGTTTTATGTTATTCGACACCCCTTACACCCCAAGCTATCAATTGTTTATATTAAAGTTAGGTTAATGTTCATATGACACATGCCTCAATGGTCTCCTTGAATATGCAACTGGCAATACTTAAGGGACATCTAACAAGTGCTACATAATTTGCGATATACTACACTCGAAGAACCTTGGATGTAGTCGTGACCCCATTTACTTTAGTTATTTTTACAGAAACCTATTTGAGCTTGGAGATGAAACAAATTTCTCCAAACAGGCCATTACTGTTTGAGGTTTGCAGCAAGATCTTCTGAGGGTGGTGCATAGTTGCTTGGAAGAGTCAACATAGTCTATGACAGTAAAACCTTTACTTCACATCCCCTTGTGGTAATTCGGTAAAAATTATGCGGATTTTATTAAGCTTTTTCCAATTTTAAGGCGTCTTTTCCTAGAGTGATGATTAAAAAAGGGATGTCATTCAATAGTCTTCTATTTAATTTTCTCGACTGCACAAGAGACATTCCTGTCGTAACAACTTGTTAAGTTGTAGGTAATCATGTCATGAAATTATAAGATAAGATTGGTTGAACTATTTTAAAGGTCGCGGGGAGCCGTTGGTTACAGACGGCACAGAGCCGGACGCTGTGGAGAACGTGTGGTGAGGCCTTTGTCCAGCAGTGGACGACTATAGGCTGAGATGATGATGATGATGATGAACTATTTTAAGCAAATTCTGATTTAGCAATTTTTGATACAACAGATCTACATATAATAAGAACGTAAATCTAACGTGTCTGTAATTTTTAGATTTTTGCATAAAAATTGCTGCATGTTGTATTTCAATCATTTTTAGAAATGTATGTCTGTCTATCTGTATGCCTGTTTGTTTGATTGACCACACATCATTGCTAAAGTACTACGTTCACGGTAAAACTTCACAAAGAAAATCATAAATCATATCCGCGAATAACATTTAGTATTTGTTTCATTAAAATCGGTTCACTCTATCAAAAGTTATTGTAATTTTAATGATGACATGACATAAGTACCACTGAAAAGTGGATAACTAAATGGACTTAATACATTAAGATGATATTATTTATATATATTTCATGACTCTTTTATATAAGGTTCACGTGGACGAAGTCGCGGACACAGCTAGTTTCCAATAAAGGAACCCTAAAACATATCATATTCTTTGCACATTGTCGGAAATCCACTTTTTGTTAGACATTACAGCCAAATTACAGATACACCCCTCGTAAAGGGGTGAACGACACGGAACAATGTATCTAGAGTTTTACATTCACCACAATAATATGGAAATCTGATTGTGTTTACTACATCAGAATAAACTTCTGCTTTATTACGTTCGCATTTGAGTGTATTTTTTTACAGGTGACCATAAATATAAAGACAGGCAGATAAAATGAAATAATCCGTGTTTTGTATAGCTCTTATTAAAGGCATTTTTATAGTAATTATTTTAATTTGAAATTGGTAATGGTCTTGGTACCATTTTTTTATCGATCCATCTCCTTCTATGTAATCTTTATTTATCATTGATTTTATCTTGTACGCCTGTGTATAGGAAATGAATTTAGGAGGTCTGTATCCACCACTCACACCCACTAGAAGATCCTCCTCTTCGGGGTACCCCGGCTTGGTTCGTGGCTTAGATCGCTGGTTTTGTAATAATAGGACACAAAGTCAACACTGGCACTTGGTTTCTTTTAATGGTTTGTTAGATATCTGTACCGGTTTTGCAATTGTTTATTAACGCAGATCACTCAGAGCGGTTTTGTATGTTGCTAGATTCAAAGTTAGTGTGTTGTCTTACGAGGGCAGCACCTGCGAAAGTTTTTAAAGGTGCGTTCACGAAAACTAGTGGACAGATACATTCCTTTTAAACGATAAAGTAATATAAAAAAAGATTTGTGCTAACATATAGATTATTACAGATAACAAAAATACGGAACAGCCTGTTATCCATTTCGATTCCGAAGTTCAAATACAATGTCGTCATACTAAAGCATTTTTGGTTTTTCCGTAGTGCTATATACATATTTGTCCATATTTCGCTATTCACTTTCAATATTCCTGAAAGTTTTATATTGTAAATTCGGACTCTTTCGTTACTTTTGGTAAGTTATGGCCTGTGAATAAGTATATATATCTAGTAATTAAAAATGAATTTTTTATTTTTTTAATGTCATAAGTGGCAAACGAACTGGTGGGTCACCTGATTTTAAGTGATCACCACCGTCCATGAACACTAACAACACCAGAGGTGTCGCAAGTGCGTGGCTCTACCACCATATAACTTGTTCTACATTTCTTATAGTTTTTATAATGTTTCGAAATCTAAGAATATTCTAAAGTCATTATGCTGTAGTTTTTTTTAATAGTAAAGACATATTCATAGTGATAATCGATTAAACCATGATTTAATCAAGAAAGTTCTTGTATCAAGAGGTTTATTTAATTTTAAATGGTAAACATTCATTTAAACACAAAACATGTGCGCCGTTGCAGCCGCGGGCGTAAATGAGGACAATTCAACCGATTTATTGTATTAAAATTAACGAAGCTTCAATTGTCAATACAATAGCGATAAGCCAAGCACTGGATAATGTTAATAGTTTTTTTTTTCGTTATTTTACAGTGAAATTTGGGATTGCGTTTAAAGGACGTAAATTACTTTTAATCTTAATTTCAGAGACTTAAAAAACTATATTAGTTATTAGCTGTGCCCGCGACTTCGTCCGCGTTGAACCTTATGTAATAAAACAGTGATTAATAAAGTCATCTGAATGTATTAAGTCCATTTATTTATCTATCTTTCCCTCGTACTTACGCCGCGTCGGCATTCAAATTACAATAACTTTTGATAGAGTGGACCGATTTTAATAAAATAAAGATTAACTTATTCCCGAAGACATGCTTTATGATTTGTGATTTGAGGTTTTATTGTGAACCCTGTACTTTAGCAGTGATGCGTGTTCATACAAACAGACAGACAGACTAAAAAATGATTGAAACGTATTCTATTACTTATTCCAAGACACCTGCAACTATTTTTTTTACGAAAATCAAATAGTTCAGACACATTGAATTTACATTTTTATTATATGTATAGATGATGATTTTGTCGGTTATGAAAAAATAAGCAATATTAACAACACTAATAATATACTTTATTAATTTTTATTCTTTCATTTTAGCATTTAACCATAATCTCAACACGATCTTACAAGAAGATAATACGCTAAACTTAGAAAAAAAAACTGACACTCAAAATTTAGCAGCTGGAATACACTAATACATGGTCGTAAAGGTGGTAAAGGTAATTAATATTCTAGCTAGACGAATAAAATAAAAAAAAACATTATATGCCTCTAGACAATATTCTACTTTGTTAAAGTATTGTCTTATTGGAAAATGTAGCTACTAACCTTTGACCCATCATAGCTTGTAATACGTTTATTATTATTAACCTTCCGTATAATAGAAGAGTAAATGTCACATGCCATAACTAGGTGGCGTGGTACATACCCAAAAAATAAAACAATTTTTTAAATTACCATTATTAATACAAAATATATCATAGTAACTAATAGAGACTGGGTTTAAATCAAACACATACTCTACTTATTTGTAGATTTTAACATATGTAAAAAAATATATGTGTGTGTACTTATATGTACACGCGTTAGAAGATATATTTCTTTGGCGTAACAAGATAAAAATCTTTTCAAAAATTTTATTTTTCACCTTATTCTACGTTTGTAGAAAAAACGACACTAACAATGAAAAAAAGTATTTAATACATTGAAAGTTTTAATAAAAAGAAATACAAACAATAAATACAAAGAAACAAAATGTTGTCTATAGCTAACTTCAGGGTGTCGGTTTTTGGTGTCAGGAGTAAAAATTTACGCTCATCATTTTTCTCTAACGCGCCAAAAGAAGTATAACTTCAAAAAACCTCAAGTTTTGATTTTTGTACTCCTCGTGTATATGGACGGCGGTGATAACATACCATCAGATGACCCGCCTATTCATTTACCCCCTAAATTAATCACAATAATAACAAAATTAAATTACAATATTTTTGAAACAATGAATTAAAAAAAACTTGTCTTTATGTAACTATTGAAAATGGAGTAATTTTCAACATATAACTTCATCATCATCAGTAAGAGACCCACTGCAGGGCATAGGCTCTTCCCTAAAGAAGGTATGGGCGTAATCACCACGCCAGCCCACGACGTATTGGCGATTTCAAACTGAGAAATCCACAGTTCTATATTTTTCCCACATACAGTAGTACTACAAGAACATTTCTCTGGTTCAGGTTTCCTCACGATGTTTGTTCTTCAACGTCAGCTGATAGTGTTACCAATTTAAATTAGTAAATGTAGGCGAATTCCGAAGAATTTGTTGATACATGCCGGAGTTCGAACCTGCCGACATCGAAATAATATTTCACCGGTCACTAGGCCACCACGATTTCTATATATGATATATAACTTGCATGTTTACAATGCCTAAACAATATATATATATTTTTTTATGTCATTGGTGGCAAACGAACATGTGGGTCACCTGATGTTAAGTAATCTCCACCGTCCATGAACACTAACAACACCAGAGGAGTTGCAAGTGCGTTGCCACTCTTTGGGGGGAAGGGTTAGGGGAGGGAGAGGGAGAGGAGAGGGGAGGGGAGGTGGGCCTCCAGCGCTCTCACTGACCGAACGAAACGCAACAATGCAAGCACTGTTACTTCACGTCGGTTTTCTATGAGAGGGTGGTACTACCCCGGACGAGCCGACCCATTCATGCTGAAACCAGTAATAGTTTCAGCGTGGCTCTACCACCATTAAAATGTAATTACATATAATATGTAAATTCGATAAATTAACAACCCATCTAAAATCTAATAGAAATACAGTAGTACGTCTTACAGCTTACATACTCTCAAATGTTATTTAAACAAAGCACGTATGACAAACGGTGTTATTCGAAGATTATCATTTGAACATGACTAATGTCTTGTCGGGTTTCACAGGTCTGTCTTCTATATGTTAATCGTACAGAATGCTTCCAACACTAATTTACAACTGTGTTTACTTTACAAATTACAACTTTACATTTACTGTTAATGAATGGAACTCTACAAACATTTGCAATAACAAATACGTTTGTTTGACTGTGAAATTAACATTGTAACGAGAGATGATTCACACGCGCTGCCATGTCATTTCAGACGTACGATTCAATTTTTCATCCTGATGGGACTATGTAAACATAAACCGGAGGGGAAATATATTTTTAAGTTGTTGTTTGTTCGTCTCGTCTATGGTTTGCGTTAAATAAAACGTTAGTTAACAAGTTAGCGAAGTTCGTAAACTTTCTACTCGTGATAAAGTTTCTTGAGAATTGAAAACAATCCTTCCAACTGCAAGGGAATATATTTTAATTGAAACATGTGTGTAAGGCTGTACTTTTTGTCGGTCTATATGTTGGTATTTATATCTACTGTTTAGTTTAGTAATGTTTGTACGGTTATTTTCTAACATTTCCTCTATATTTTATTGAAATTTAATATGCCGGCTGGAATTTTTTAATGCCACCTGAAGGGAAAGTACTCGAAATAATAGAGATAGCAAATTTTACTCCAAAGAAACATTTCTTTATTTTTGAAAATAAATAAAACTGCATTCAAAGATTTTGGAAAATTATCTTGCTTCACCCGGGAATCGAACCGACTAAAATCTGTATAAATTATACCCTGTAATTTTATTGTATCGATCGTTAGGGTCAATTACAAGGATGAAATCTCTCTGACATACTTGGTAAATTTAATGAAAGGAAAACCAAGAAATCTGTTCTTAAATTCGATGGGTGAACTTATGTTAGTAATTAATAATTTATCAACTCTGTGAATTGTTTAAATTTGATGTAGGTATAACGAATACCTAACATATCAGTTGAGGGATTGAAATTAATAATGGAAATTATTTTCTAGGTAATAAAACGTATACACAACAATAAAAACATAAATTATATAAGTCGTTCTGAAGTGAAACCTTTTTTAGGCGCGTTGAGCGGCATTTCTGAGAAATTACGATAAATTTATAATTTCGCCTCATGACATGCTATTAAGCATGACCGGCCGTATTGCGCTTGAGCAGCTTGCGTCAGACTAGTGACGCGTAGTAAGAGGCGTGTGTATATCTATAATAGATATTTTGCATAACGATTGTGCAGCCTGTTGTAAGTATGATTAATTAATTAATTGTATAAAAATGTATATAATTATCGTTCGGAGTGCCAATAGATATGAAAACCAGGCTAATGATAATAATTTCAATTATAAATTATGAAATTAAAATAAGTATGAATCATTTTATTATTCTATGAATTATTATAATTAATTTAAAGATTCAAAAAACAACACAGTTATTCTATTGTATTGAGTCTTCACTTCTGTTGGCAATCCTTACGACTGCCTCGATTTTTTTATAATAAAATTAAATTTAATATACTTTTGTATGCCTATGTAATCAATGGTAACGCAACAAATATACAACTTACTGTCTTGTTTCTATTGATATCAGACTATTATACATACAATAGCAAATAGAGCTCAAATAACAATAGCAGCCCTACCTTCAGTTAAGACAAAGATGATGAAAGCCCAGAAATGAGGTAGAATTTTAGGTGCACTTGCCGGACCACACTTTTAGATATCCCTGTAACATATTTTCAACTGAAAGATGCTAAATAAGCTGACTAGTATAAGACTCAACTCAAACTCAAGTGTCAAAGATTGAATACAAAAAAGATGAGGTATATACATTCAATGAAACTTATTTTCCCTGATTTCTAAAATATTTGCCGAAGGAACTCGAAGCTTTAATAGACGTAATTTAGTATCTTCCAATATATCAAATATATATCATTCCAGAAGAATACTCATCTTTGAAGAATATGTATTGAAGCCATCAACTCTCGAATAGGTCTTGTGAGGATGTATTGTGAAAGCCAACGACGCGGGTTACTGTAATTGACTTCGACTTGCAGATCTGTGATGATATTTGCGTAAATACTTGTTTAGTCTAAAGAAATGTATTTGTATATATTTCTTTACGTATTGTGATGTATGTTCATTAAATATGTGAAATTTTACTACGCCAGTTAACCTCGTTTATTTAGTGACAGCGTTTGACCACATGACATTAAATGGTAAAACGTTAAACCTATCGTAGAATTTATTCTCAAGTGCAATTGTCAGAAAATGTCTGAGGATGCTAACTTAAGTTTAGAATATGGTAGTGCCACGCTGAAGCTATCACTCGTTTTAGCCGGCTCGCCCGGAGTAATACCACCCGACCCACCGAAAACCGACGTGAAGCAACAGTGCTTGACTCTATATTGTATACAATTGGTGGTGTTTTATGTAATATAGTTTGTTTATGGTGCATAAGTGAAGTAAATGGAAAATAATACCACGAACCATGAATTCTGAGATGCCACAAAAACTCCATGGAAAGTTCTAACAAGATGGCCACCATCTTGTTAGTTCATTGAAATTAAATCAGGAAACTTGTAATATAGACACTTACTTGACAATGGCAGTAATAATCTACTAGAAGACTGGTTGCCAAAAATGGAATAGAAGAAGAACTTGTAATACTATTAACTACTCGATAGTGGCAGTAATAATCTAAAAGATTGGACGCCAAAAATAAAGATAAAAAAATATTTTTAAAAATGGCGCGAATATAAATCAATAGGCTGCTTTTATGTATGTAAAGTACAATTTTTTTAAGAATCCTATGTATGTAATGTTTAAAAATAAATTCATAGTTGTCTAATTGGCCTATCTTGAATTAAATATAAAATATAGCTTAGGGATAATAGAAAATATAGCTTCATATCAGTGAAATATTTCTTAAAATCGAAGCAGTAGATACGAAGATTACATTCTACAAACGAATTTTACCTTTTTTATAATATAGATTTTGAGGCTCGAACATAAGACCCATATAGTTTAGTTTTTGAGAATTCGAAGTTAAACAAAAAGTTGAAAATGGAGTTAAAAAATTGAAAGTATCGCTTACAAATGTATAATATGTCATATGAGTTCTTACCTAGAACGTGTATTAGATCCATTACATTGAAGTTTAATTTGTGACAATAGCAGAACCATACCGCGTGGCTCATTCGCATGGTCTCCTGCCTACACAACATGTATGCTTTAATAAAAGAAATAAATTTTTAACATCCAAATACAGTTAGTAGTTGCAATGTTTACAGTTATAGGAAATTAAAGTTTCCCAAAACACTGGAATGACTAATGTTTACGAATTTCTCAAAGTTGAATGCCATTTCAAAGATTCATTCCTACAATGAGACCAAGTTTTCTTTGTCTCGTTTACACGAATACTTTTCAAACGCGCGTTTAATATACATCAAAGGATTTCTTACGTTAAATAAATAATCATTCTGAACAGATACAAGGACTTTTTCTCTTACAATGATTTATAACGTACTATACGTTTACGTATAATTTGGGGTGTAAGGGGTGTCAAATAACATCATAAGACTTGAGACACCCAAGCCAACCTCACCTGCACGTGGTGCACCCTGCTGAATAACGAACGAGGCAATGGCGAAAGCGGGGTGGTAGGGTTTTACAGCCTGACTGGGTCGCAACCACCATGTATATGGCGAAAAAGCCCGTCATAGTGATTCGTTTCCGCGGGTCGCGTTTCGGGATCTGCCTGTGCATATCCAGCTATTCGCAGGCCGGCATGGCAGCGGCGACCACCGATTGGATAGTGTGTCACTCGGTGGTCGCCGTTGTTTTTTGACTGTACTGTGCTTACCATCAGGCAAAGTGCAGTCACTTTGCCGTGCTACTATAAAAAAAAAAACCTTAAAAATATATCCGTGCTAACGGGGCTTAAAGAAGAACAACATAATGTATCGTAGTCGGGTACTTTAATACCCACTTGACTATCACATAACTGACTATCAACTGACTATGACTATCAAATAATGCAATGTGAAAACAATAACTATAATTTACTAGCTGTTGGTCACGACTTCGCTCGCGTTAACGTAGATTTGACCTAGCCCTCTTTAAGATTTTTCGTGGCTATGGGTACTTTATGTCCTTCTCTGCACTCCTGACAACGTATGCAAAATAATGTATACAAATATTATATAGCTGAAGGGTTTGTTCGATTGAACGCGCTAATCTCAGGAACTACTGGTCCCATTTCAAAAATTCTTTCAATGTAAGATAGCTTATTTATCGAGGAAGTTGGTATATAGGCTATATACCATCACGCTAAACCACGCTAAGAACGGAGCACCAATGAAGAATGTTTCAAAATCGGGGTTAACGTACGTATTAGGGGAAGTTGGTATATAGGCTATATACCATCACGCTAAACCACGCTAAGAACGGAGCACCAATGAAGAATGTTTCAAAATCGGGGTTAACGTACGTATTAGGGGAGAGTGGGGTAATTGAGAACGACGGGTAATTGGAAACAGTTAGATAAATAGTACATCTCGATGCACTACACCATCGCGAACCTATTCAACGGCTGAAAGCAGTACCATTCATTGCATACGCAACAGTGGGAATGAAAGGACGTACGAGTGTTGTCACGGTAAATCGAACAAATGTTTTTGTATTTTTGATATAATTTTTGTCGTCAGTTATAACACATGTAAGTATCATATTTTTGAGTTCAAAGGCATGGTATTTTTGCTTATATCATACTCGCATTATCTGTTTTCAAATCCAACATAGATTGAAGTTAATAAAAAATTCTTTTAGGAGTGACGACCATTTTTATGTATATTGACAGATTCGGGCAATTGGAAACGGTATTAGGCGGGTAATTGGTAACGTTATCAATTACCCCTTACCCTCCTAATTACCAATAGTACTGCTGGTTGATTATGTAAACATATTTAAACTTTAAAAAAATATTTCAAATGCCTCGAAACTACGTACGAAAAACTGAAACAAAATACCAAACTGAAAATCTTAAATGAAACTATAAACCAACACAGGATACAACTGCTGTCCCTAAAAACATAAATGATTTGGGTGTTACCATTCCTCCTTCATTCACTTCCGTGCCTCTTGACGAAATCATCAATGTGCATTTTATTCCTCAAAGAGGAACCACCTCTAAGCGACAAAATAAAAAGCACTCCCACATTTTATCCAGCTCACCAATAGAAGTTCAATTAGAGGAAAAACAAAAAAAAAACGAAGTAAGAACAAAAAAATCAGAAAAGATCATCAAAAGTATACCAGAAATCATACAAAAGAAGTCGTGAGGCAAAGGTAAAGGAGTCAAATATTTGAAGAAAGCATAGAAAAAAAAAGAAAACGGAGAATAATGTTATTGCATAATGTTCTACGAAAATTATCAATGTCTTACGAAAGAAGATTGGATCCAGTGCGCCGTTTGCCAACTTTGGGCAAATGAGCAATGTTCTTCCGGTTACCAGAGTTTATGTTTGTAATATGTTATGATTAAACGTCGTTCTTAAGTACACCATACCGTTCCCGTTTCCCCCACGGGATGATGTCAATTACCCCATAGGGTATCGGGTAAATAGGAACGGTAATGTTTTTTGTCTCCGTCTATATTTTTATTAAAACGTAAATTTAAAATAAAATTTTATGACTATTAAGTACATAGATAACCAAAGTTCATGTAGCAATAAAAAATGATTAAGTTTTCCTATTATTCCTTTTACTATTATTTTTTAGCGTTAGAATTTAAGTGTTCCCAATTTCCACACTCTCCCCTATATAAAAATATTTTCACTTTCTACGTAAACGTACTCGCGAGTTAAAGTTAGCCTTAGCCCCAATCAACTATTCCAAGCGGACGAAGTCGCGGGCAGAAACTAGTATACTTATACAATAAGTATAACGTATGCAAAATATCATTATGATTACGATCGGTTGAATATTTAAAGGGTGAAAGTGTCACAAACATACTCACTTTCTTTTTTTATAATATTAGTTAGTACAACAAATTTAGACTTATTTGTAAAATGGGTTTATAGCACATGGAAGCTGTGTATTTTAACTGCATTAATTGTGGGCTGCCTTTTATTTTTATTGTTAGTTTGTCATTGTTACTTCATTCTTTATCATTTATTGATTACAATTGCTCTTGTTCATTTTCCACTTGGAGCTGGTAGCTAGTCATACTATGGCTTCAATACGATGATTTCCTTCACAACAATTCTGGCTCATTAGCAAAGACTCGGTCCTATGCCGATGGATGCTTTATCCGAGTACACTAACCACTGAGCCACAAATATCTCGAAAATGTTTCAAAATCGGGGTTAACGTACGTATTAGGGGAGAGTGGGGTAATTGAGAACGACGGGTAATTGGAAACAGTTAGATAAATAGTACATCTCGATGCACTACACCATCGCGAACCTATTCAACGGCTGAAAGCAGTACCATTCATTGCATACGCAACAGTGGGAATGAAAGGACGCACGAGTGTTGTCACGGTATATCGAACAAATATTTTCGTATTCTTGATATAATTTTTGTCGTCAGTTATAACACATGTAAGCTATAAAATGTAAATATTTTAATATGAAAATATCACCAGATATTACACTATATTATCTGTCTTATTTTTTTATCTATGTTATCTCACAAAATCCTTCTTATTTTAAAATGCAAACAGATTATAAATAGTATAAAATAATTATGTATCGCATTTAACTATTATCCCTCAATTCTTCTAAACGGCATAACTGAAATTGATACGGTTTTTACCAACATTTAGAGGTAGTCCGGTGAAGCTGTAGAGGCCTTAAAAAGGCCAATAGCGTAGTCAGTTCGAGAAAAGGGACCAACATTTAGATAATTTCTTCTAAAGGTTTTATATATATCTATACACATAATAATAATGTAAATCTAACATATCTGTAGTTTTTTTGTAAAAAAAATTGAAAGCAGTACCATTCATTGCATACGCAACAGTGGGAATGAAAGGACGTACGAGTGTTGTCACGGTAAATCGAACAAATGTTTTTGTATTTTTGATATAATTTTTGTCGTCAGTTATAACACATGTAAGTATCATATTTTTGAGTTCAAAGGCATGGTATTTTTGCTTATATCATACTCGCATTATCTGTTTTCAAATCCAACATAGATTGAAGTTAATAAAAAATTCTTTTAGGAGTGACGACCATTTTTATGTATATTGACAGATTTTTGTGGGGGCGGCAAGGGATCGTTCAAGCTAATCAACCTTGTAGGCGGAAGGTGACCGCCGGGCTCCTACCTATAGAGGGACAGACCGGGTACACACCGGCTGCCCCCCTTCGTCCGCCGGACCTGTGCAATAAGGAGATGAGCCCCCCGACCCATCCCCTCAGGTCCGGCTACGGTGGCAGGAGGAGTTGGGCGAAGCGCCTTCTCCTCCTGCCTGTCCTCCTTTGGCGGAGACGGCCACTTAGAGGGTCTGCCTCGCGGGCCCTCTCCGCCACCTCCTTCTGCGAGACGACCTCCTCGCAGAAGGAGGCCATCGCCCGCCACGCCTGTTCGCTGCCGAGCATGGCCGAAACCACGCTCGGCAGCGATAAGTCCGCTCCCACGGCCACCGCCAGGATGCGGCGCTGCTCCCCCCACGCAGCACACTCAGACAGAGTGTGCTG
>MU160349.1:22660-64514 GCA_015888305.1 Antheraea pernyi | reverse complement strand
TAAAAATAGATAACTTTAAAAATCAGATATTGAGTGGCCATGGAACTTATAATAATAAGCATGAATTCGTATGTATTATACAATTATGTTCACTACAGTTCACATAGTTCAATTATGCATAACCAATTATTATATAAACTCTTCCCGTGGGCGCTTTATCCAGTCTAGTTTGTATAGCACTTGAGGTAGCTCCGAACTCGGTGAAATAATTACATACGTACGTCGGTTTATTCAATTACTTTGAATGCATTTTTTGTGTTTTTAGAATACAACGGTACTTAGAAGAAAAATAGCCTAAATAAATAATAACTAATTATTGTCTTTATTTCAGAATTTAAATTTTTTACCTTACACGTATGAGAATGTAAAGTATATTATAAGCGGTTTCTAAGAAATCCTAAAATTTCTACCCCCTGTTAATTCATTCGGAAATTTTTGACCCCTCAAATGTTAAGCCGTATTTTTTTTTTCTCGAACTGACTACGCTATTGGCCTTTTTGGAGGCCTCTACAGCTTCACCGGTCTACTAAGGCGAGCGCTTAAGGCACTCAGCCGATTTCAGCTGATAAGCCGTAAAAATCATTACGCATTAAATATTATTTAAATTAGCAAATGTATTGCTGAACACTTCCGTCAGACCAACAAATACAAAAGAAGTCGTGAGGCAAAGGTAAAGGAGTCAAATATTTGAAGAAAGCATAGAAAAAAAAAGAAAACGGAGAATAATGTTATTGCATAATGTTCTACGAAAATTATCAATGTCTTATGCGCTTTCCGGTGCGTGGTCGCCACTCTAGGACTTTTTTGCCCCATCGCTCATCAGTCCTTCGAGCTATGTGCCCTGCCCAATTCCACTTCAACTGTGATATTCGGTGAGCTATGTCGGCAACTTTAGTTCTCCTACGGATCTCCTCATTTCTGATTCGATCACGTAGAGAAACCCCGAGCATTGCTCTTTCCATCGCTCGTTGCGTGATATTGAGCTTTCTTATGAGGCCCACAGTTAGCGGCCACGTCTCAGTGCCGTAAGTCATCACTGGCAACACGCATTGGTTGAAGACTTTAATGTCTTCAACAGTTCTGAGTTTCCCAAACGCTGCCCAACCAAGTTGGATTCGGCGATTTACCTCTTTCTCGAAGTTGGACCTACCAAGTTGAATAGTTTGTCCTAGGTATATGTACTCGTTAACAACTTCGAGTGTAACCAACAATTTACGGGCTTTCAAAATCCGCCTCGTTTATCAGGTTAAATCCTCAATGTAGACGAGATGTATGTCGATCAAAGAAAAGCAAGAACGTGCACGAGATATAGATAACTGCTCTGCAAGTACCGTGTTATCATCCAAAATTCAGGATGTGTACATTCACAGAACATAGTGGTATGACTGTCGGTTTACGATGAGTACCAACCACGCTACGTCTAAGCAAACATAGTAAAATCAAAGCAGGAGACTTAATTGTAACGTGGAGATTACATCTCAATACGTTAATGTATGTATTATATTTTTAAATAACTGATTTTTATACATAAAAGTCACGGACGCAGCTAGTTTGAGTGAAATGTGAAATAAATTTTATTTATATTTTTACTTTTACGTAAAATGTATAATATCCCTTCCACTCTTTTTGTGAGGAAAGGTAGTAAAATTATGAGATATTCACCCCATAGTTCTGTTTCCTGCCATATTATAATGCCAGTTTTGGACAAAATTCGACGTAGTGTCTCATTAAGGAGGTATTTTTATTTTTTTCGAGCTGACTACGTTATTGGCCTACTAAGGTCTTAACAGCTTCACCGGACTACTAAGGCGAGCGCTTAAGGCACTCAACTGATTTTATTTGACAACTAGCTCAAGGGTGCACGGCACACCTCGGCTTGGGTTGTTGGCTGAAACATGCAATTCGCGACCTATCTAAGCTAACCTAAGCTAAACTAACTATTCATACATATATGAGTTGTTGAAACATATATGTGTACCAAGCATATACACCTTAACAACTCTTATATATATTTCGTATTATTAAGGAGGTCTGTATTTCTTCTAGCATACATTATGTTACTTAAAATCCTTTCCCGAATGTTATAAACAGTTTGCATAGTTACTGATATATTTAGACTCTAAAGTCATTATCCTTACCATCGGATAAGTGACACTTAAAAGAATATAGTCGACGCCTAAAATTTAGTAACGTGGAAAAATTCGCGATAAAACTTTCTCGTGGCTTTAAGAAGGCTTTCATCGTTCATGTTAAAAGTGAACGCGTTAAGTTCAGCAGCATATGGTGTCCCAGAAACTATTTTGTAAGTATTTTATCCCATTCTCGTGAGTACAGGCCTCGAGTAAAAAGTTTCGCTAAGTCGAAAACAACAGGTGTTGTTGTTGGTATTATTATGCCGGCCGCTTTTAAAGTCTTATGTGATGTACTTTAACACGTATATAACTTTTAATATTTATATCTATTTAAAGACTTTTTTAAAATAGTGGAACTGCGTATACTATGAAAATTAGTATTATTATTATATTAGTATCTAATTGTGGTAGAGCCACGCTGAAGCTATTACTGGTTTCAGCATGAATGGGTCGGCTCGTCCGGGGTAATACCACCCTCTCATAGAAAACCGACGTGAAATAACAGTGCTTGCATTGTTGCGTTTCGATCGGTCAGTGAGAGCGCCGGAGGCCCATCTCCCCTCCCCTCCCCTCTCCTCTCTCCTCTCCATCTCCCTCCTCTAACGCAACGCACTGGCGACCCCTTTGGTGTTGTTAGTGTCCATGGACGGTGGTGATCACTTAACGTAAGGTGACCCACTTGTTCGTTTGCCACTTATGATATAGAAAAAAAAAATTGTTGTCACATTGGTAAAAGTTTGTGATCTACAATTCAAAGCAGAGGATCGTTATCGGCATAAGTTGATTTTTATTTAATAACAAGCTAATAACGAATCGCGACTTCGATCGAATTAATTATTTTATCGAATGTAATAAGAATAAAATATTATAACCTATAACCGTCAGCCTGAACACATCTTTCTATCAGTGGAAGAGTTTTCTGGGAGTCTATCTTCTACTTACAAACTGAGAAACTGTTTATAATAATAAACATTTTTCTTAATATTGTATATTCCTCCACTTGTCTAATGCTCGCTTTGCTGTGCTTAGGTCTGGTTACCAAGATGTTCAAAGTTATTGCAATTAGTTCTGCAGTCCATTTTGTAGTTGATTATACATTTCTTGCAGAGTTCCCCGATGTATTGATTATGACAATTGCTTGCTCGTTCACCAAATAAAATAAAATAAATGAACTTATATTTAGTTACTCCACTTTTGTTGTGTTGTAGTTATCTGAAACACAAACGCGCAGATATAAAACGCTAAGCCTTGTCTGTTAGCAAATATTGACCCGACTAGGGAATTAAACTACTGGTGACATAGACGCAGAAGAGGTTTACGTATTACAAGAACTGACTGTTGTTTTATTGAATAATTAATGATACACAACATTTTAAAATTAAGATCTATGCTTAGTAGCATAAATAAAAAAAAACAACGTAAATAAATACGTTTTTATATAAGTTAAAACTTACACGCTTCGCTATTCCAGTCAGCTTTATTAAGCGAGAACCATTAAAATACATAGGTATACCGTGGTGATCTCCGTGAAACTATATCAGTAAGTTTGTAATTAATGCTCAATACACGCGCACGGGTAATTCAACGGTTTATGCACCCTTGATAATATGAGATGAAGTTTCTTTAGACGCCGGGCGGGCGGCGGCGCGGGGCGTACGGCGTTGTGGGGCGGAGTTACAAAGCGCCGCTCAGTCAGTGGGCAGACACTGCCTGAGCCATACGCTCGCTGCAGCCGTATTACCCGCTCTAATGTCACGCGACTCGCGATGTACCTTCCAAGACGTGAATATTTATGACGCGATCAGATCCATTCCCATATAAATGGCACTGCCTTCGATGTATCATTGTAACTCGCGTGTGAACGTAAAATGCCAATAAAACAAAATGTTACGAAAAGACTTGAAATACGAACTTTCCATCGTATAGTTGTGTGTGTGTTATTCTACTGCCATGCTGTCGAGAAGACTACTGCGGTTGAAATGCCGCACGAATGTGCTTACCGCAGCTCCGAAACGGAAACGTCGGAGAACGCGGTACTTTTCTGCAAAATTCGAACTATAAGCAGTTTGGATCACTTGTTACAAAATATAAGTCGTATGCATTTTGATGAAGTTATTTCACTACACGTACAATGCAGTGAGATATTGTTTTTTGAAAGCACCCTGATTGCTCACACAGATAAGCCTACAGGAAAACATACAAATCTTGGAAAACTGCGGGACCTTTTCATTGATAAGTGTAAACTACGACAGATACCAGCACGTGCATTCGAGAATTTTAAAGATTTGAAGCGATTGCACGTGACCACCCATAACAGTGAATGGTCTGCGATGACAATGGAACTGCACGAACAGGCCTTCTCGGGTTTGAATGAGTTAACTGAACTCGATCTTAGTGATAACAATATTTGGAGCACAAAAACGGAAACCTTTTGTTCACTGTACAGTTTGAAAACTTTAAATCTCACAAATAATCACTTGCAAAACATAAAGACGATAGGATTTTCTGATACACTGAGAGAGCAAAACTTAAGCGTAAGAAGTTGTAATTTAGTAATAGAAATTTTAGATATGTCTCATAACGATTTAATTGTTGTAACTGATAACAGCTTATCAAAATTACGTTCGTTATCTAAACTTTTACTACAAAATAATGCGATATCTACCCTAGAAGACGGTGCCTTTGAGGGATTAATGAGTTTACAAGTTTTAAATTTATCTAGTAATTTTATGAACACACTTCCGCCAGAAATTTTCTTGAACACTAAGTCCTTGAAAGAAATCCACGTGAGTAATAACACTATAAATACTTTACCGCCAGGACTTTTTGAAGGTTTAGATCAACTGCAAATATTAGACCTATCTCATAACGAACTGACCAGTCAATGGATAAATAAGAGTACATTCGTAGGTTTATTAAGAATGGTAATACTTAATCTTTCATATAATAGCCTTACTAAAATAGATCGTTTTCTGTTTCAAGACTTGTATAGTTTGCAAAAACTAAATTTGGAACATAACGATATAAATGTAATCGAGAAACACGCTTTTAGTGAATTAAGAAATTTACATTCTCTGACGCTTTCGAATAATAAACTTGTACATATTGAAACACACCTGTTCACAGACTTGCATGTTTTACATGAACTTTTTATTGATAATAACAAAATCAAACATATTGAAGACAACGCTTTCAATAATATGACTGCTATAGAAGATTTGAGTTTGAATGATAACTTTTTATCGTCTATACCTGATTCTATTCGCAAGCTTCGGTCTCTAAGGTCACTAGACATCGGAAACAACAATATAACTCATCTAAATCCGGAAAATTTTCGGGGTCTCTCAGAACTTTTCGGTTTACGCCTAGTAGATAACAAAGTTACATATTTAAATGAAGATACTTTTGAGCATTTACCTCAGTTACAGGTTCTCAATTTAGCATCAAATAGAATAAAACATGTAGCCCCTGGATGCTTTCGTAAAAATGTCAATTTAAAATTATTGCGTATGGACGGTAATGAAATCACGAAATTTGAAGGAATATTTGATAACTTAAATAGCTTAGTTTTACTTAATATGTCGGCAAATAAGATAACGTTTTTTGACTTTCAAAGTTTCCCAGATAGCTTAGAATGGTTGGATTTGCACAATAATCATATTGAAAACTTTCTAAATAATGATATGAATTCAAATGTCAACATCAAATTATTAGATTTGAGTTACAACAATATATCACAGATCACCGTCACTTCGATACCAAAATCTGTCGAGAAAATTTATTTGAACGACAATAACGTAGAAAACATTCAAATCGGTTCCTTTTCTAAGCTACAAAGATTATTAACTGTGACGCTGAATAATAACAAACTTGTCCAGCTTGACATGAATTCGTTTAGGTTAGATCAAATAAATGAAGATAGTGACTTACCCGAGTTCTTTATAAGCGGAAATCCATTTGTATGTGACTGCTCAATGGAATGGATTCAACGCATTAATTATTTAAGCCATAGTCGACAATACCCGCGCGTGTTAGATTTAGATAAAGCTTTGTGTAATCTAGTTCACTCGCGTGCTAAAGAGAAAAAGCTGATAATAGACATGTCACCGTCTGACTTTCTATGTCCTTATGAAAGTCATTGCTTTGCTCTCTGTCATTGTTGTGACTTTGTTGCTTGTGATTGTGAAATGATTTGTCCAAATAATTGTAAATGCTATCACGATATTACTTGGAATGCAAACGTTGTAGATTGTTCAAACGCCGGGTATACAGAAGTACCCGAACGAATTCCAATGGACGCAACTGAGATTTACTTAGATGGAAATGATATAAGTCATTTAGGAAATCATGTTTTTATAGGAAAAAAGAAACTCCAAGTACTTTATTTGAATAATACAAAGTTAAAAGAAGTTAATAATCAAACGTTTAAGGGTGTCGATTCTTTAAGAGTACTTCATTTAGAAAATAATAAATTAGTTGAACTAAAAGGGGATGAGTTTGTGCATTTAAATAATTTAAATGAATTATATTTAGATCATAACGCTATAACTCATGTAGCAAATAATACTTTTTTATCATTAAAATCTCTGTCAGTTCTAAGAATCGATGAAAACAAACTCGTAAATTTCTTTCCTTGGAAGTTATTAGCTTCATCTTCGAAAAGCTTAGCTCATGTATCTATTGAGGGTAATCAATATTCTTGTGACTGTAAAAGTATTGCTGAATTAGATTCATGGTTGAGAAGAGATCCAGGTGACCCGGAAAAAATGTTATGCACAGATTCTGAAGGTAAACCAACGAAAATAACGATTGCTTCAGTCTTAAGTCATTGCAAAGAATATATGGGCTCTGTAAGCGATCCTACCGTATCTAGGGATGAAATTATATCTAGGTCTATATTTCTTCCGGATAATTACTTTGCTATTATATGTGGGGTTATTATTATTCTTGTAGTGATTTGTTTGATAGGTGCTGTTTTCTACGCTTTCAGATATGAAGTGAGTGACTGGCTATACACAAAATATGGAGTACCCCTGTTCAAAGAACAGTCTTGTCCTAACGTCGATCATGTTTTGGATGGGAACCCAAATCACATGTATGATTATTATGTGATATGCAATACCAAAGACACAAATTTCGTTTATAATAATATTATGTCAGAAATAGAACTCAGAAAAATGACTAATAAAAAAATATCTGCAAGTGAAGCATCACTTAATATACTTACTTTAGACGGTTTTTCTAAATCATCAAAATTATCTAAACGCTTAATCATAGTTCTCACCGCAAATTTTATTTCTAATGATTTGTATGATATACACTTTAAGAATATATTTTTTAGTTATTTAAAATCTTTAAATCGTAGCGATATGAACAAGGTAATATTTATCACAGTTGTAGAGAACAGTCAAATAACCGACGAGTTGTGTCTCATATTAGATAAGTTTAAAAATATATCGTGGAATGACCCGCGTTTTTGGGATAAATTCATTGTACTGCTCAACTCCACCGATACTATTATAACAGTAAAAGGTTCCGAGAAAAATGTATTCAAGAAAACATTACGTCAGACCCCAACTTTAAGATATACTACGATGCCGGTCTCAAACGATACTTGCTCAAAGCAGAACTTCACGAATTCTTTACAATATTGTAAAAGGAATGACGGTGAATCGTCTCAGAATGAAAGTTCACCTTCCTCTGACAACAACACGTACGGAGATGTGAACAATTCTAACAATAGCTACATGTCGATCGACAACAGATCTTGTCCACGTTTTAATTATGACCTAAGGCTGTCTCCAAGCAGCGGTCACGTATATTCTAGGGTAGAAGATATTTCGCCAACTGCACCACGTTCTATAACAGGAAACGCGTCTAATAAAGGACGCACGTATTTTGTGTGAACAAACTTGCTAGCTCTATTTATTTTTGTTTTGGAACAAAATCTTTACTTTTGAACCGAGCAGAATTTTAATTTGAAATGAAAAATGTAAATATATTGTTATAATAAACTTAAAGTTTTGTCAATTTTCACGTACGTAATTATAAGCCTACATGTTACGATAAAGTAATAATCAGATTACTTACATTAATTCTATAGACCTTCTGAGAGTGGTCACTTTTGTAAAAATGTGTTATAAAATTATAATACCTTTCAAAAATGGAGTCACTGTAACGCAACACCAAATAGGTTAAGACGGTTCAATATAACCTACCACTATTTATACTAACATAAATTATTATAATTTTCTTAATAAAGTCTATTTATATTAATGTACTTATTGTTGCCTATTCATCTAGGAATTATGTACCGTACCCGGTCTTTCATTTGCCACGTTGTAGAGAAGACCGAGATAGCCGGCTACTTCCAGTTTTCGTACAGCGTTATCTTTGTCTATATCAATCGTTGCGGTAGAGAGAACGCTTTACAAAATTAAAACATGTCGATCTTAGCCGGACGTCTCACTCTTCTCCTCGTCATACCAAATCAAAAGCCGGGTACCGTGCTTTGTACCCGTATTCATTTAATAATTGTACTGGAATTAATTCTAAGATTTTATATGAAAATATTCTAATTCGAAAAGAATTCTAAATATCTGCTTTGATTAATTATATAAAGAAATATATAATTATTTATAATATTACTCTTATTAATTAATCTATTGTTTTATATGCTATATTTAATTTATTTTTTCGTTATCTGCAGTTTTGTGTGTATTTAATATCATTATATCTAATAGACACAACAAAAATGTATATATTCCATCACTATATTATATGTTTGCAATGTTATCGTTTATCAACATAATTGCTTGGATATTTAAAAATAATTAAGCTAAATCGTGATATTAGATTTAATAATTATAAACTTGAAAATAAATGTAATTTTTGGATTGTAATTATTAGTCTGTAATGAAATTGTTTTGTATAAAAAAAATGTACAAAGATATCTTGGAAACGTAATAAATTATACTGACGTTTTGATACTTTTTATGTCTTTTATTTTACAAAAAGATCTGTGAAGAGAGGCCCTCGTGTAAATTTAATTACGTAAAATAAATATTCACAATTTAATTAAATTATCTCTTTTAATTATTTTACCGCAACGTTTACTCATCTACTGCCAAATTATATTTATTCTTTGGAAAGAGACGTGATTTACATGTATAAACATAAAAAAATCCGTATGTATTAAAGAGATAAAGTTATATAACAGATTTTTAATTAATTATCTACTACCGGTTACAATTTCATTGCTATTTCAATAATAAAATAGCATAGTTTGGATAAAGGAAATATAAACTCTAACCTATTAATAAATAAATACGTGGATATAATTGACACACATGACCATTTAATACTACACTTAGTTCCCATTTACCTCTATCTTGTTTTATGATAAACAATTGGCGTAAATATACATACAAGGATGCAAACACATAACTGCCGTTAATAACAATAAGATAAAAGTCATTAATGTGCGGGATCGAACCTATCACCTCACGACTCCATAGTGTTAGTGTTTACTACAACAACACTACAAGGCCTTTTTTTTATTTACGTGGGAAAATCCTTTATGGATACGCCACCCTCTTGGGGGAGAGAGTGGGTTATGTCCGACTCGCACGGACTAAAACCCCACGGTGTACCGTCCGCCACATGGTAGGGGCCAGGGATCGAACCTGCTGTCTTCCTGAGAAACCGCTCCTGCGGCAACCTGGCGAGTGAACGCCAGGCTTCGTCCTACTATAGATAGACTACTTGGTACACAACCAGTCGTCTCCCCTCGTCAGTCTCACATGTGCAATGAGATGGGTCCCCCGACCCAACTCCCCAGGTTCGGACAACACTGCAAGGCCTAACGTGATTAAATAAATAAGTGTTGATATTATAAACTAAAATGTTAAATTTTAAAAATCTTACATTCTGTTATTGATTTTTCTTAGAAAGGGAATTTTCTGTTTTTATTGGGGCTTTAATATGATTTTAATATTACATTTAAGTTCTTCTGATGATCAGATTTATTCACATCATGGCCAAAAAACTCTAATAATTTCAATCCTTTTGTCTACTAGCAGTCGCCTATGACTTCGCCTACATTTTTATTTTAAAATATACGACAAGATACAGTATCTTCATGTAACTCTAACGTTTTATGTAGTACACGCCAAAATAGCTCCCGTATAAAAGGATTTTTCAAAATTGCTTGACTTCTTATTCTTATATTTTAGTCAATTTAAACAACATTTTTATAAATTACTCTAACTTATGAGCTATATTACTGTGAAGATCCATTCGGTAGTTTTTGCGACAGAGAGTAACAAACATCCACCCATACTCACAACTTATTTCTACGATATATTAATTGTATGAGTGCTTAGAACGTATAATATTTTAGAAGTGCTTCAGTTACTTACAATGCTCACGTAATTTTTTGAAATATAAGATAACGAACTTTACACAGAAAATACAAAATAATTAAATTCATCTAATTATTCACCATCACAAAATGATATGATAAAAAATATAACGGATTCTTATGAACGTGGAAGTAATTCTTATCAGAATTAATGGGAATGAGGTGTTGGATATGGTACAATAATCCGTTATGAAAAACGTTTTCAAGTAAGATAATATAATGCATAGTATTTATATTAAATAATAACTAATGTTATGCATTTACCGTAAATAATCTTCATTAGAAAGACACAAAAATCATTAATAACTTTTTTTGTTTTTCGGTCTGTCTACGCTATTGACCTAGAAAGGTCTTAACAGCTTCATCATACTACTAAGGCGAGCGCTTAAGGCGAGCGCTTTACTCAGCCGATTTTATTTAGACAACTAACTCCAGGGTGCACGGCACACCTCGGCTTGGGCTGTTGCCTGATACATGCAATTCGCGACCTATCTGAGCTACCCTAAGCTAAGCTACATATTCATACTTATATGAGTTATTGAAACATATATGTGTACCAAGCATACATACCTCGACAACTCTTATATATATTTTGTAGCGGGTAATTACATACATTTGTATATACATAAGCGAGACGACTGCTTTCTTTCTCTGAAATATGAACTAAAAGATATTTGTATGATTTCATAGGCATTACGGGTAATATTTGTATAGGATAACATTAATTCCATATGCATTTGGTACAATATACATTTAGCACGGCTCTGTGATTTAACCAAGTAACCAGATTTACAGATATTGATTCGACCAGTCGCGCGATTCGGTTATTGTTTAGTAGTACGATTGAGGTTGTATAGGTAGGCTCAAATGTTTATTGGAATGTGTGAAAAGTTACGAATTAAATAATAATATTTAATGTTAAAGGACCAATTTATATTATAAAACTTAGAAAATAGACTAGCTCTTAATTGCGGTTGTCTGAAAACACCAGAAATTGCACCTTTCATGAAACGGCAAAAATCTATATTTATGTATAATAACGTAACGTACAACAATATTTTAGCAAATGCACAAAAATAAAATTATCGATTTTTTTCTCAACTTGCATGGCGGCCATTTTGAATTTAGCCATTTCGTATTTATATCATTTTCTTGCGCTGTCATCGTTAGGATTGAACAAACATGATTGAACTACATTTGACCTAAACAAATTAACGAACATTGCGAGCTAAATAAAATAATGCTGATACCCTAACTAATAGATATTATATTTAATTATTTGAAGGTGACTTTATTTGTTGTTTTTTTTAGCTTTTACACCTTAACTGCCCCATCAATTATTATGAAATTTTACAGACACGTTATTAAAGGTACCGAAAAGGATGTAGTGTACCATTCTTAAATAAGACTATTTCCGAAGAATAGGTCTAATCTACATTGACGCAAGCGAAGATAGTATATACCTACATGTATTATGTATACATATTATATTTGAGATTAATAAACTCCAACACGGTTTGGCTGACCTGTATGTTTTTCATACAGAAGATTTATATGCTATAACTCGACACTGGCTGGCACTACAATTCTTTAATTTCTATACAATTTAACCAAACGCCATGAAATTATGCTGCGATATCTAAAGACGACGAATTGACACAATATCAATTTCACTATAACTCAGCTTGTTATTACAACCCATAGTAATTAGAACACATAATAATTACAACAAATATTAAAACAGATTTAGTATATACATTGTTTCGTTAAAAAAACACACTCTAAAGTTTTTAGTAGATTTGATAGAAATTTATCTGATTGGAAATCGTTACACGAATGCTAATAGTTATCAATGATTATATTATACTGTATCTTTTTTTTTATATCATTGGTGGCAAACGAACAAGTGGGTCACCTGATGTTAAGTGATCACCACCATCCATGTACACTAACAACACCAGAGAAGTCACAAGTGCGTTGCCACCCTTTGGAGGGAAGTGTTAGGGGAGGGAGAGGGAGGGGAGAGGGGAGAGGCGAGGGGAGGTGGGCCTCCGGTGCTCTGACTGACCGAACGAAACGCAACAATGCAAGCACTGTTACTTCACATCGGTTTTCTGTGAGAGGGTGGTACTACCCTGAGCGAGCCGACCCATTCATGCTGAAACCAGTAACAGTTTCAGCGTGGCTCTACCACCATTAAAATCTATCTATGGAATTAGGCAAAAATAAGAAACAATAAGCTTTAAACTGATGTATTTATTATGAAGTTCTTTATTATAATACAAAGGAACGAATCTGAGCCATAATTTACTATTTCTATTTGTAATTGGTGGATAAGTTACGTTATAGCATAAGCTTTCACGACTAAATATAGAATTATTGATCGGTGCGAAACGTGACTGGTATACGACCCCGCAAATGACTCAAGAAATGTTATTTTGGTATAGTTAAATAGTCAGTTAATTATGATCATGTTCATTATGTATATGTATGTATAATTATTATATATGTTCAGGTAATGATAGCTCAGTGGTTCTGATATCGCGTAGATCAACATAAGGTCAAACCCTTGCAAATGAGCCTGTGTTTTTTATCTAGAAAAATATCGTGCTGAAACCGTAGCAAGGTGATAAGAGCTACCAATCAGCTATTGGTGTGCTGCAGCAATCGCTCTTTAGAACCAGTCGTTTTAGATTTAGCATGTTTATCATCTTGTACCACATCATAATTTAACAGCAGGTAAGGCCAGAACTTATAAGGAATTATAGAAAAAGAGCGTATTATGTATTTGTATAAACTCCTTATACCTGACATACGTATCTGAGTATAGTATATAAATAAGAAAGAATATTTTTTATGAAATGAATTCAAGAAAACCAAATAGTATACCGATTCTTAGTTAGAATGGCGCGGAGCTCTAAAGAAGACGAATTATTTGCTTATTTATAATTAATATCTACAAATATATTTATAGATATTAAAGGTAGAGTAGAGTAGATCTAATAGTGGTAGAGCCACGCTGAAACTATTACTGGTTTCAGCATGAATGGGTCGGCTCGCTCGGGGTAGTACCACCCTCTCATAGAAAACCGACGTGAAGTAACAGTGCTTGCATCTTTGCGTTTCGTTCGGTCAGTGAGAGCGCCGGAGTCCAACCTCCCCTCTCCTCCTCTCCCTCTCCCTTCCCCCAAAGGGTGGCAACACACTTGCGATTCCTCTAGTATTGTTAGTGTCCATGGACGGTGGTGATCACTTAACAGCAGGTGACCCGCCTGTTCGTTTGCCAATTATGACATAAAATATATATATATATATATTAAACAATCCTGTAATAAGTAACAATAATATGTTAATTACATACATTGCGAATAACTACTTGAAAAGTTATTTAACTGATTTAAGGCAGCAGTCCTTTTATATATGTGGTAAGAATGTTTTCCACGACAAAAATTATGAGTAACTATATACGTATACGTCCTAACTCTAGTATTAGTATGATATATAGTTCTTTTTTTTTTTTTTTCGAACTGACTATGCTATTGACCTGGCAAGGTCTTTACAGCTTCACCGGACTACTGATATATAGTTATTATTAACTGAAGCTTCTATTTGAATTATCTTATTGGAAATAGTAACTAACAAGAGCTCTGAATTAGAAATTTTCTAATATAAACGTTTCTAAATTAACAAAGTTTGGTGTAATTATTAAAGTTTAAATACAACTAAGTACCTACACTTTATTTCATACTTTCCTATTAAAATGTATTCTTTAAGTACGTAATAAGTAAAATCAAAATAACTGTAAGTATTCTACTTAATTACTTTCTACAATACAATAAAACCCATAAATACTAATTAGTATTCTAGGCATGAGAAATAATAATGGATATTTTCTTGTCTATGGAACACGTATTAGACGAATTATACACATAGCATTATACACTAGCGTTTGTTCGCGACTTCGGTCGCGTTAAGGTAGATTTAACTTATCCTCGATCGAAATTACAACTCCTTGTCGTGGGAGAGCCGGTCGACGAACGAGACGGGGTGGCGGAAGTGGTGGTCACCTGACATTTTTTATATTAATATCGAATAAGTTTCATGTTAGCATTTGTAACCAGTTGATTTTTTAATGAAATAACCGAAATGAAAAAAATAATATTGTAAAAACCGTACAAAGGTCCCCACCTTTCCCTATTCTTTTTTGTATTCGTCTGCTAGTTAAGTGTAACAAACTCACTTTCGCACTTATAACAATAATAAGGATTTTATTGTCTCATTATTGTATCAAGAAGATGATATGATAATTTCAATGTAATATATAACTTTATAATTCGAATTTTTAGGTAATTATTTTAAAACATTTTTAACTTGTATCGCTTTGTACATATAAATATTATACAAAGGCTTAAAATAAAGCGGTATGTTTCTAATACACTAAGTGCTATTGAACGTTCGAGTAGATTGGAATAATCCAATTTGTAGACCATAAGGCTAAGCCTGTGAAGTACACCAATTAGAAATATATTCTTTACATAATATTATGTTATACTGTATTAATCAATTCTTAAATTAAATAAATATCTGTGTGTAGAAATATAATATGAATGAAAATTTTGAAAACTTAATCTGAGAGTTAATTAAGCTGATGGGAAGTGAGGGATCTTATTAGAAGCTGTTAGAATTGTACTATCAATATGGGGCCTATACCAGTTCCACCTATATATAAAAAACACATCAAAAGGATATCACTAAGGAATTAAAACTAAAAGAACAAAAAAGTGTGTGTGTACTTATGTACACGCGTTAGAAGTTATACTTCTTTGACGTAACAAGATAGAGATCTTTTCAAAAATTTTATCATTCGCCTTATTCTATGTTTGTAGAAAAAACGACACTAACAATAGAAAAAGTTAACTATAGCTTAATTACTCTCATCATTTTTCCCAAACGCGCCAAAAGAAGTACAACTTAAAAAATATTTTCCTGTGCAATTTATAAGTACATATAAGGTTGTTCATAAAATAGGCAGTCAAAAAATTTTAATGTACACTTAGCACATTTTTGATTAAGAACTTATATTAAGTTTATTCTTTCTTTAAAAAAAACTATCGACGATATTTTTGTTGGTGGTACTGATAATAATCATTAAATATATAAAAAAAGTCCTCTGCCGTGTCTGTCTGTCTGTTCGCGATAAACTCAAAAACTACTATACGTATTTACATGCCAGTTTCACCAATAGATAGAGTGATTTATGAGGAAGATTTAGGAGGTAATTTATCAATTTTTTTTATTGTCAGGATAAGACAACGTCCGCCGTGCCCGCTAGTAATTAATAAAATGATTCATATTAATAGTTCATATAATAACAAATACAAACAATATTGAGAATTTTTACTGTTTGTTATCGTCGCTCGAAAAAGATTCGGACTTACTCTCGCATTTCCAATAAAATAAAAATAGAAGGTGCGTTTGTAAATTTGTTAAAATTTGAATAGTTCCTTTTATTGCTCCACAACTATTTCTAAATTTACACAACAGCTTAAAGATGCCATTATGTGCAAGAGGAACATAAAATTATCTAGTTTATTGTTAGTACTTTCACAGAAACAATCCACGAACCGCCGCACGGCCGTACTCGCGACATCAATAACAAGCGGAGTTTCATATATAGCTTTAAATATATCATGATTTTAAATTACTTATTTTATAGATTTTAAAACATATAAATACAGTCAATGAGTATCATGTATGTAAAACGTAACAAGAGACGTCGGATGCTACAATATCTAACGATTGAATAGTTTTTTTTTATTATATTGCTATTTTATTTTATGTTTTGAAGTAGCGAATCATGGAAACAAACTCTATGCTTTACTCCTTGTAGCAAATAGACATGCAGTACAAGCTCACTGCGGTTTATAGATGTAGATACATAAATATAATAAGAACGTAAATCGAACGTGTCTGTACATTTTATATTTTTGTGAAAAAAAATGTTTCTGTCTTGGGATAAGTAATAAAATACATTTTGATCATTTTTAGAAATATTGTCTATTTACTCGTATGACTGCTTAACTGCAGTACGCAGTTAAAATCATAAAGCATATCCTCGTGTAACATTTAGTCTTAGTTTTATTCAAATCGTTTCACTCTATCAAAAGTTATTGTAATTTTAATAACGACGCGACTTAAGTACGAGAGAAAAGTAGATAAATAAATGGACTTAATAAATTCAAGGTGTTTTTATTAGTCACTGTTTAATTTTATTTTATTAAAATTTAATTTTTTTTTACATTAGGTACCACGCGGACGGAGTCACGGGCACAGCTAGTAACTAATAATGCTGAGGCCAGTCATACGAGGTTGACGGACTAAGTTGAAGCGCCTTGTAGGCCAGCCAGTACGTGCAACCGACCATACATTTCGAACCGAAACACAGTAAAGCGAGTAAGTACTGCTGTTTTACGGCAAAAATAAGAATAACAGTGGGACTTCCGCAGTTGAATCTTACACATGCTCTGGCATTCTTTAATACCAAACACTCGTAAAATTGTATAACCAGATAATTTAAATAACAGTTATATTTTTTTAACACGTTACGAAAAACTCAAATACCTAATAATTGTATGTAGCAATTTAAGAAAACACATATCATAATTTCTGATAAAGTACCTGCTAAATGATTTATCACAAAACTTTAGATATTAAACCTAGAAGAATTGCGTGTAATAATAAATAATAGTTTAAAAAAACTAAAAAAACACGCTGTTTTTTAGTTGGATTTTTTATAAAAGCGTGTTTTTTTTAGTTTTTTTAAACTATTATTTATTTTTCATTTTTTAATTAAATTTTTTAACTTTTTTTTTTCGGATTATTGCATTCTCATCGACCTTTGACAGTGTGGTTGAATTAAATCTGATCGTTCAAAGTAGGACAAAATCGAGCTCAAAGGAGTCTGTGACATATATACATACAGGTGAAGCTAATAAAAGCGTGATAAAAAGAATTTAGTTAACACTAAGGTCTTTAATATTATGTTGCAGAAACAATTGTTTGAAAAATTACTTTAATAAACTTGCATGGAAATACACACCTATAAGACAATATAGAAGAAGAAGAAGAAAATGTCTTTATTGCTGGATAACATCAAAACAACAAGATGAACATATACATAGCTTATTAGAATATCCAACAAAGGCACCTCCATTCAGCAAAGTGCTGCAGCACAACTGGGTGGTACTGCAGCGCTGATTTTCAATGGAGACCCTAAGTACTGTACGGACGTGTAGTCGGTGTATTGACAATAAATATAACATAACTTATACATATAAACAGCTAACAACAACAAAAAGTAAACATCGTAAACAAAAGATACAAATATTACAAATGTGCCTGTCCAAAAAGCTATACACTACCTTGGTTACACAATGACTACCATAAGCCTGAGAATAAAAAAATAAAAAATTATAATAATACAAACATAACAAATAATAAATACAAGCAAATACATATACAAATATTCAAATACATACGAGTACATAGGTAATTTTAAATTGTACGTCTACTAAATTGGAACCACTCATAAAATTAACGCTATTATTATTATTGGTTTTGAACTTGTAACAAACACTGCTGCAATATATGTTTAAAACTTTTCTTATTTTTCCTATATCTACATTGAGGTAATATAATATAATACTTTCTATTCCATATTGAATCATTGCACGAAAATATTACTACAGAGATATAATTGAACAATTTATTATTAACAAAAACGTAATCAGAAGTGCTATACGTATATTTATGATTCAGAATACTGTAATAAGCTATTATTAATCCATTGACACTATCCATTTGAATCGACGAAACAATAGACAAATGAACGGTGCGACCGCGGCCTGTGTTTTGACTCTATAATTTTCCTACAAACATGATCCGACTATTTTTGTCAACACACCATGAATATTCTATAGGTATTTTCAACGCTAAATCATAATAGCGATGATTAACTATCTATTGTTATCGGAGTAGTATATTTCACTGTTTTATAATATTAATTTCATTGCCATCTGTAAACTATAACGTATAGGATTTTAAACCATGTCAGAGACATTAACATTACAAAAAGGTTCAATACGTATTGAATACTTGCTTTAAAAAGGTCTCGTATTAAATGCACCGCGGTCGCTCAATGTTCGCCACCTTGCCCTTTTGTCTCGCTTTGGTTATGTTAGGTTAGACTTGCGAAAAGGGATAACGCGAACTTGCCTCGGACGAGTGCGGTGCATGTAATACGAAACCGTTTTAAAGCAAGTATTCAATACGTATTTAACTTTTTTGTAATAACACCGCAAATTTTTAAACACAACAAAATGAAAGTACTCAATACAACAGCTTTAAGCAGTAATGGCGTAGTTGGTAGCGTATTTGGACTCAGAGTTGATGGACATATGTTTAAATCCATGCAACTGAGTCTGATCTGAAGGGACATATCATGTTGAAACCATATTAGCATGGTGGTAACATGGAGCAAGTCCACTTGGCTAGATACCACACTAAAATCTTTCATATATACATACAGGTGAAGCTAATAAAAGCGTGATAAAAAGAATTTAGTTAACACTAAGGTCTTTAATATTATGTTGCAGAAACAATTGTTTGAAAAATTACTTTAATAAACTTGCATGGAAATACACACCTATAAGACAATATAGAAGAAGAAGAAGAAAATGTCTTTATTGCTGGATAACATCAAAACAACAAGATGAACATATACATAGCTTATTAGAATATCAACAATTGTTTGAAAAATTACTTTAATAAACTTGCATGGAAATACACACCTATAAGACAATATAGAAGAAGAAGAAGAAAATGTCTTTATTGCTGGATAACATCAAAACAACAAGATGAACATATACATAGCTTATTAGAATATCCAACAAAGGCACCTCCATTCAGCAAAGTGCTGCAGCACAACTGGGTGGTACTGCAGCGCTGATTTTCAATGGAGACCCTAAGTACTGTACGGACGTGTAGTCGGTGTATTGACAATAAATATAACATAACTTATACATATAAACAGCTAACAACAACAAAAAGTAAACATCGTAAACAAAAGATACAAATATTACAAATGTGCCTGTCCAAAAAGCTATACACTACCTTGGTTACACAATGACTACCATAAGCCTGAGAATAAAAAAATAAAAAATTATAATAATACAAACATAACAAATAATAAATACAAGCAAATACATATACAAATATTCAAATACATACGAGTACATAGGTAATTTTAAATTGTACGTCTACTAAATTGGAACCACTCATAAAATTAACGCTATTATTATTATTGGTTTTGAACTTGTAACAAACACTGCTGCAATATATGTTTAAAACTTTTCTTATTTTTCCTATATCTACATTGAGGTAATATAATATAATACTTTCTATTCCATATTGAATCATTGCACGAAAATATTACTACAGAGATATAATTGAACAATTTATTATTAACAAAAACGTAATCAGAAGTGCTATACGTATATTTATGATTCAGAATACTGTAATAAGCTATTATTAATCCATTGACACTATCCATTTGAATCGACGAAACAATAGACAAATGAACGGTGCGACCGCGGCCTGTGTTTTGACTCTATAATTTTCCTACAAACATGATCCGACTATTTTTGTCAACACACCATGAATATTCTATAGGTATTTTCAACGCTAAATCATAATAGCGATGATTAACTATCTATTGTTATCGGAGTAGTATATTTCACTGTTTTATAATATTAATTTCATTGCCATCTGTAAACTATAACGTATAGGATTTTAAACCATGTCAGAGACATTAACATTACAAAAAGGTTCAATACGTATTGAATACTTGCTTTAAAAAGGTCTCGTATTAAATGCACCGCGGTCGCTCAATGTTCGCCACCTTGCCCTTTTGTCTCGCTTTGGTTATGTTAGGTTAGACTTGCGAAAAGGGATAACGCGAACTTGCCTCGGACGAGTGCGGTGCATGTAATACGAAACCGTTTTAAAGCAAGTATTCAATACGTATTTAACTTTTTTGTAATAACACCGCAAATTTTTAAACACAACAAAATGAAAGTACTCAATACAACAGCTTTAAGCAGTAATGGCGTAGTTGGTAGCGTATTTGGACTCAGAGTTGATGGACATATGTTTAAATCCATGCAACTGAGTCTGATCTGAAGGGACATATCATGTTGAAACCATATTAGCATGGTGGTAACATGGAGCAAGTCCACTTGGCTAGATACCACACTAAAATCTTTCGCCAAGCACCTATTAGTGTATTCCGGCAGCTTGTACTTGAGAGCTAGTATTTTCTAGGTTCAGAGTGTTTATAGACCACATCGTCATTTAACATTAGATGAGACTGTGGTCACACGATAAAATATATACTATGTACAGAGGAAAAATCTAACCGAACCTACCATACCACTGGTCCCATTTCTCTACGGCAAGAAAATATACATCGCTGAACGCCTAATTCTTATTAAACTCGTAGTGTTTTAAAACTTAAATAGCCTTATATTAAATGAGGCTATTGTAACAATCTATGTATAAATAAAAAAAAAACAAAATCTATAAATAAGTAAAACAAAAAAATTATGATTGAAATGTATCCAGTAGTTTTTGAGTGATGCTTGCACAATTGCAAACTTCTATAATTGTTTATATAGAAAACTGTTTTTTTTTTAATACTGTAGGAGGCATTCCAATACAGTTTGTATACGTATCGTGTATAAGTGAAGTGAATTATAATAATAACAGAGAACATAAATTTAGGGTTGGCATAAAAATTACCCAAAAAGTTCCAACAAGTTTACCTCTAATTTGCCAAAACGTTGTTTGAATTTTGATGATAACAAAAATATTATACCGATGGGAGTTTGCAAAATTGTGTAAATACATATCTTCTCATTAAAGAAAAACGAAGAAATCATATTAATAGAACAATCACTATTCATTTTTTCTAATTTTCACTACCCTCTAATCCTTAGCTATATAGTTTAGGTGCACAAATTCTAATACAAGGTAGTACGAGCGTCCAATTTACGCCAGCAATTAACACTTACCGTAATATATGGCTTACTCTATTGCCTATCGTGTGAACTAATACAATTTACATAGGCCTGTTTGATCACTAATGGTTAAGTTCCATATACCAATACCGTATATCTGAGATACTACATCTGTTTTATATACAATTTTAGGTGAAAAATTACTTTCAATTGTTATAGAGAGTGGGTTTAGTTTATTTGGTACTAGTTGCCACCGCGAACTTCGCTTTCGCTTTCGCCTTAATATGATTTTTTTTCATAGCCTACCTTTTTTTAGATAGCAACATATGGAACATTTTGCTATGTTACTCCATAGAGACTGTTCGCGTTTCCGGATACAAACTGTGAAAGCGAAATTTTTAAAGTAAACTGCAGTAAAATGGTAAAATTACATGCGTCAACTCAAAATTAAAAAAAGTATTGCAATTACGGATGCGTTCAACTTGCTAATAGCAATTTGAAGTTGCGTTCACAGTTACAGAAAAAGAAAACTGATCTGTTGTTTTTCCGTGCACTTTTTCAATTCTTCTCTTTATAAAAACTTACCTTAAAATTCAAGGAATAAATCAAATCAAAAATTACTCGAGTTGGACCAGCCGCCTTCAAGTTTTTCACTTAGCAACATATATTGTGATTCATTTTTATTTATATAAATAATCTCCTCATCTCCAGTTGATTCTGAAAATAATAAAAGTCATATCTCTGTCTTTCAAATACTAAATCGGTAGTCTCAAAAGCGTCTCAGCTTGTTTTACAACAATTACAACTCTTCAGGAATGTATTTTTCTTATTAACTAGTGGATCCGGCGGTCATTGTCCTACCCTGGTAAAAAAATTATCCTAGAATCAGATCGCTGCACCACCTACCGGGTCCACTTATGAATTGAAACCATTCTCAAATCCAATGGAACACGCAGAAAAAAATTCGTCAAAATCGGTCCAACCGTTCAGGAAGAGTTCAGTCACACAGTACACGGAAAGAAGTATTATATACATAAAGATATGTAATTACACATAACTGGTGAAGTAAATACACTACTAAAAATATATTTAATTTATCTATCACATTAAATAATTGTGATATTTAAAAGAAATAGATGCCTAATTGAATAACTTTACATTGCTATTGCTTCTTTTATCATTTGGCAATTTATTTTTACGAAATATCTACAGAGAAAGTGTTCAAGCAAGTTATATATGCTAAAAGTCTTTTAGACAAATTAGAACGACATATATTACACATACAATTTACAGCGTCTCGTGAAAAAACAATGTTCAATCAGCTCATTCGCATGTATTGCAAAACAGTATTAAATATTTACATAAAGAAAAACTTCTGAGATAAACTTTTTTTAAAAATGACAGTATTAAATATTTACATAAAGAAAAACTTCGGAGACAAACTTTTTAAAAAATTGAGAGAACCTAATTTTAATTATTATAAGACATAGTATATGTGTATTTTTTTAAATATTTTTATAGGAAACGCTAACCACAATGTTTATTAGAATTGCCCGCTAGTTACAATATAAAAATGACTAATAATAATTATGTAGGAAAAATGTAGTCTCCTATTAGTGATATTTTTAAGAAACAGATCAGTAGTTCCAGAGAATACCCGCTACAAATTTACAAACTTTACATTTTTATTATTATAAATAACTAGTCTTTGCTCATGGCTTCGCTCGCGTAAAATGACTAATAATAATTAGGAAAACTGTAGTTTCCTATTAATGATATTTTTAAGAAACAAATAAGTAGTTCCAGAGAATACCCGCTACAAATTTACAAACTTTATATTTTTTACAAATAACTGGTTTTTGCTCATTACTTCGCTCGCGTAAATGTAGATTTGACCAATCCCTCGGAAACAACACTCCTTTTTCTCGATTAAAGGTACCCTATGTCGTTTTCTGTACCCCTGAGAACATGTATGCAAAATTTCATGATGATCGATTGACTAGTTAAGGATTGAAAGAGTAAAAAACAAATAAAAAACTCAATATAACAAAAACTCGCATTTATAATATTGGTTAAGATAAAGGTGTTTCTTTTGAGAATTGATCATAATAAAAACAGAGTATATGCTTATTAATAATGCTTTTTTTTATACGGTACAAAAATCGGAATTGTCGATATGCAAAAGTTTATAAGTATAACTGAAAAATTATATGAAGATATTTCATAAAGATTTCTTTATACGTTTCCTTAACCCTCACTCCCTTCAAAGTTGTTGATAGTTTAAATGTTATCAATAGAGTCTTCAGATAGTATCGTATTTAATTTCCCTCGGCTGTGTTTAGTTAACGTTATATTGTGCTTCTCGATTCGTCGATCCCCCATCGCCTGCCAATTTTAATCGGATGACGACGATGCATCGAAACGCATAATTACGATTCACGAATCTCTCACGGGACCGCGTTCCGTATTAGTTTTGACATTTGGCTTGATCGATGGACCACAATCTCTGGACGAATCTAGCGAATGAGGGCCCGTATACGTTAACCTACGATTTTTTATTTGCTCTGTCTGGGACTTCTTTGTGGTGAGAAATAAGGTTCAGAATCCTTTGTCTTTCTGTTTCGAATAAGTTAGTTATCCCGTAGATGGTAAGAGCGATACCTAGGTGTGTCAAATTGGGAGCGTCGGGGCTCGTGTCAGTTTGACAGTAACTGGATGGATAGTTGAATTCCGGATTGATTGCTAATATTGTTGTTACTTTTTACACGTTACGAATGGTAGAGTTTTTTTAACGATCTATTTGTATTTAAAAATATATATTTATTATTTAACATACTCTTTTTGTTACTTTATTAATTTAATATATAAATCAATGTAATATTATGCTTTATATATATTTATAGCATTGTCTTCACGTGTTATTCTTTATTGAAATTCGGTAATCGATATAAAAGCCATTGAACGGGAATATATCAATAAACAACTGTAATCTATATCTTTGTCGATTCTTCTCTAATTCAGAAACGGCTCAACTGATTTTAATAAAATGTCATGTATAGTGATAGTATTAAACTTGTAGACAATAAATACCATCAATAAATTAATACTTAAAAATATAATAAAATATGAGTGAGAATAAAATTACAATACAAAATAATTATTAATACGTGATAAATGCACACGTAGTCGTGGGCAGATCTAATTAACATTTTAAAGAAACATTATGCAATTATAATAAACTAGTTTTACCCAACAACTTCGCTCGTATTAACGTAGATATTCCTGAGAATGTCTGTGTAAAATTTAATCATGATAGGTTTAGTAGTCAATGCTTAGAAAGCGTAACAGACAAACAAACTCACACGTGCCTTTATAATATTAGTAAGGACACTATTTGTCAGTGACACGGATTCGAGTTATTGAATTTATGGTATTAAGCAAATCTTGTATGTAGTAAATATAATATATTATTTATAATACAAGTAAATATATGGCTTTGAGTAAAAACAGTATCGTAACTTAGGATACCTTTGTGTATGTATCGAAAATGTACAATGACTTGATTCTTTCACGTACGTACAAAAGATGCTACGAGAACAAAGCCTGGTAAAGTTAACTTGATGTTAGCACACCGCACAAATGTCAACTTCCGTTTCCATATTCTATAAGAAAAATTTAGTCGAGACGGTGAATGGACCGTATTGTGCCGTTGTGCTGAATGCACTTCTTTAAGCTTGAGCTTGTATGGCTTTCAAAATATTGTTACTGTATCATTGTGCTTAACAATGCGGCTTAAGAGTTACATATCTGCGGATATATTTACAGGGTATCTGAAACGTATGATTTCATATCATTGTAGTGTGTTTAACTTTGGTTATAAACACATTAATTAAGAAAAATGTTGAATGATATAATACTAACATATTACGTTTTACATAACATACTGGCAGTCTTTTTTATTTTCTGTTTTTTTTCTTATAGCTTAAATGCTTCCGAATCTATATACAATTTCCAGCTTTACACCTTTTTTAACGAGTGCTTTATATATTAATATATGAAGCAAGTTATTACGTTAGAAGTAAATTAAATAGACACAATATTTCTATTGTTGCCCATTAGCTAATAGTATATAAAATCTTGAACGATTAGTAGTATCCTAAGCAAGTTAAAAATACTAACACAACCTTAGTCCTAATTGAATAAATTATTAAATAAATTAATGAATTACGGTATCCAATTTGATAACGTTTTTAAGTAATAAATGTTAATATCGAAAACGCCTCCATATTTAATATTTGTAAATTAAGTAAAGTATCTTATCTGAACTAACTAAAAAAAAAACACCCAAACATTAACTTTGTGGTACACGTCAGCGAAGTATTTATTTACTAAAGGTTATCCAAACTAATACTCTAAATGCAAAAATTTAGTTCCTTTGTTTGTTTTTTTACGTTTTCTAGATTTAATTACTTAACCGATCATCGTGAAATTTTGTATAGTCAAGGTACAGATTTTCTTACAGATTATCTGTGTTTGATTGTATGTCCTTTTAACATAGGATGCTTTTCATCCAGAACAAAGTAGGTACTATTCCCAAAGTATAATTTAAATTCACACTAAGGCGAGCGAAGCTGTAGGCAAAAGCTAAAACGTTAGTAGGAATAAGATTTCACGTATTTAATGTGAATTATCTTTAAGTGCAATTTCTCGAAATTTCATACGAAAAACAAATATTGTAATTAATTCAATTATTTTAAATTAAACGTTAGATTTTTCATGAGAAGCCGCTTTCTGAATCCGTAAATTGAAGCAAAAATAAAAGTCTCTATGTAACGTGATAGCGTTTGAATGGTTTTCAAAACGTTGAATAATTAACTCACAGAAAATAACAACTCTATATTATATATAGACTTTATGTTATAATTGTATACATCACAGTTATTACCCAACGTAAAGTTTACACTAAAGATTCCTAACGAAGTTTATTGTTGACCGTATAATATACAATCATATGTTGGAGCTAAAAATATATTATTTACTTCTATTGACAAATACATGACATAAGTTCTGTCCTCAAGACAGATATATAGATACTGTAACGACATTTTCATAATTTTTTACTTGATTGAGCGGAAAAAGGGAAATCTTTTCTGATTGTATATATATATATGTCTCTTCCTTTAGTATAACTTTTAGCATAAATATTTTTATATATTCTAACATATGAGAAATATGTTATAAATGAACAAAAGTAGACGATGGTTTGCTATTATTTTTGGTAAATATTTCACCTGTTAACATTATTTACTTTATCATTATTTATGTGAGAAAAATATTATTACAAAAATGAATTAATCTTTATTTTCAAAACATTATATATAATTCCAATTAAAACATTATACGAAAATAAATTTTACAATAAAGAAATCACGAAATATACTTCAACAAAGGGAAATGTTTATTGGAAATATAAATACTTCGGATAATAAAGTTTCGATTTGAACAACGTGTCTTAAACAGGCTTTATCTAAGTCTCCGTTTACGACAAAATAACTATATCGGTGATAGGTTATTGTTTGCAGACGTTATTGTTTGTGACAGTGATCCTACAATATATAATACATATTAGATGGGTATGACTGCAAGTACGGACTGTCGAATATATCGTTTTCTATAGAACACTCTTATGAAATTATTGAGAATTCAGAAACATTGTTATACTTGTCAACATCTGTCATGTTCTTCTTTAACTCTGTTTTTTAACATATATCACTTTTTACAATCTATATCTCATAGAGTAACAAACCTGGGAGTTTGTAAGTGTAAGCGATTTCATTATTCTATGAGGTATCTAGGTTTCGTCATAATATTAGTAAGCCAATATAATGATGTTACCTGCGAATGAATCAGTGTGGTCATCATCATTCATATAATTGGAATAAAACAAATTTATAATTCCACGAAGAAGAATGCAGTTTCAAGTTTTTTAGGTAGATATAATTGTACAAATTTTAACCTATTTTAGTTGTCAAATTGCCGCTAACAACGGTTCCACGGATCTGTTCCGTTTCAAAGTTAAACTATCCAGAATTAATAATGAATTAATTAATAGAATGGAGTAGGATCAATCTATACAAATAAAAATAAATTGCCCAAAACAAATAATCGCATCTTTTCCAAATGGCGGCACCTATTTGATTAATTCGTTTTTGTTGTTGTTTGTGATTATTAGAACAAGGTTTATATGAAATAGAATTATTTGAAAATCTTGTAAAAAAGGGAGGGCGTTAGACCGAGAATAGTAGTGAGATGTTTAAATATATTGAGATAATTGATAGATTGAAGGTTTTCAATTCCTTTTTTTTTCATGAACTGGCGCTTAAGGCACTCACCCGATTTGATTTTTAGGTAACATATACAAGGGCGCACGGCACCTCGGCTTGGGCTGTTACCTGAGAAGTGAAGTCTGACCTAGCTAACTATTCTAAGCTATTCATACATATATTCATTTGTGAATCATACAATCGAAATTGCATGATTCACAAATGCATACATGTATATTGGAATTAAGTTTTTTAAATTGCCATTGATCTCATTCCTTGCGTTAGTTAACGCGTGAGAAATCGGGACGGGCAGTGAATAAGTAATATAAATGAAAATTCATTTACAAATAAACGAATTCATAAGTGTGTTGATCACGTGTATAATTTTTTTTATCATATCAATATGCCAAATTTCTGAAACATGATACCTCTAGTCTGACAGGATAAAGAAAACGATCACGCTATAGAATTGCTGCAAGCCGGTGGTTGCAACAATTGTGTCAATTTGATTGCCAAAAAAAAAAACAATATAAGCCGACCCAATCGATACATGATATCTGACAGATGATCAAAGGTAACAAAGATTTTTTTTAAACTGTAATAACAATACATTGTAAATTTATTTTTTATCATATTAGTACAAAGTTTTTATATTAGATCGTTTAATGTATAGTTATTTAAATAATAATTCATAAATTTAATGATTATTTTATGAGGCATGAAAAATATATTCAAAGTGTAATCTAGATACGTGGTAGCGTGTCAACCCAAGTTCAAGCTAACAGAATGGCGAGCGCGCGCTACCGCGTGTGATATTACACGAACCTTTTGGAACCACTTTTTACCCTCTAATACCTCAAAAACTATTTCACATAAATATATCAATTTAATGCACGGTTACCATTACATGTTAAAGTTTGATATTTTAATTTAAACATTTCAATCTAATGTTTTATAGTGAAATATTTTCACACATAACTATTTTATTCTACGCTAAATAAAGCTTGCAATATGGTAACCATTTAGCTAATATATAGATATCTCATAACAAGATACAGAACTGTCAATTAAGCTTATCATATTAATTTCAGTCATGTGCGGAGACCGAACCCGTGAACTTTTGACTTTATAATCCTTACCACCACGGCTAATGTTGTCAAAATGATCTAAGGTTATATCATGCTTATCCTAAAATTGTTGCTAACTATAAAAACTAGGCAGTACGTACGATCAATATTTACCAGATATATTTTATCTGTATATATTTGAACGCGAGAGGTCAGTCAGACGAATAGTTACAGGAGAATGTCCTTCCTACCTTATACATACACTCCTTCAACATAAACGTCGTTGCTCAGAATCAGTTATGAGTTTGTTGGATCTCGTAAATATATAATTCTCTGAATACATGTCAGAACGTCAAGTTTACAATAAAAAAAAAGGGTAGTAGTATTAAGGACTGCTGACAGAAGTGAATACTGAATACAATGGAATAACTGTATTCTCTTATGAATTTTTAGATCAATAATTATTTATTTAAATATCATAATTCGTAAATTGAAATTATTATCACTACTCTGGTTTTCACAACTATTGACTCTACGAACGATAATTATATACATTTTTATATAGTTTATGAATTAATCAAACATATATGGGCTGCACAATCTCAATATAAAATAGAAATATCAGATGTACGAAGGCTGCTATGTGTCGCTAGTTTGCCGCAAGAACAATACGGTCGGACACGCTTATGAATTTCATGAAAAAATACCGCTCAAAAATATGTTAATTTCCAAAACATTGGTTACAAGCTTTTAATATAATTATTATTAAAGTACCGATAAACAATCTTAAACAAGAATAAAATCCACATGTATTCCAATAAAACAGAAAGTTGCAAGGTAAACTACAGAAAAAAGACTCCGCTAATAGGATTCGAAGTAATTTATTGCGGTGAGATTCAATCTTAACGTAATCAGTGTGGCGTAACCTTAGTTGTCTGTGTTTACAGAGAAGAGCCATGCTTACTGAGGTAAAGTAATAAAATATGTGCTTATTGGGGTAGTCCGGTGAAGCTGTTAAGACCTTGCTAGGTCAATAGCGTAATCAGTTCGAGGAAAATGTGCATATTGGGAGAAAACGAATGCAAAATTAAATAAATATACATTATTAATAATTGAGACCTGTCTACTATTTATATATAAAAATCTATCTTTGTATGTTTGTCCGCTATGCATGCCGAAACTACCGAACAGATTTTGATAATAATTTAGGGGGGTAATTAATATTAACCCTTAAATGCATGATGTATTGTTTTGAATTTTAGAATATCGTTTTTTACATGTATGAAGTTATAGGTTACTCGAAAAGCAAATTAAATAAAAATCTAGTAATATTATTGAGTACATATTTTAAAACAAAAAACGTTGTATGTAGACTTAACAACACTTGTAGACGTAAACAAGTCGGTATGTATTTAGATTATTGATTAGTATAGGAATTCTCATACTATTTACGAATGAAAAAAAATTCTATAGTTATTAACGTGCTGTCGGAAAGACATGATGTGATACTTGACGTTTTTGAATAAAATTAAATGGAACTGCAAAGTAGACAATTAGCAACAATATGCATTTAAGGGTTAATGAACTTGTTTGCTTTCAAGGAAGAAAGGGCTTTTTCCTCTTATTAAAACCTTTTACACTGCATTTGATATAGTTTTGACATGTTTGACATATTTAATGAAACATCAGTTATCATAATTAATAAGTTCCATTTGTATCAATGTCATTGTTTAGGAGTTTATGTAGTTCTGACATGGATACGAGGAGATAGTGGGATCCAAGATAATAAAGCTGATCTTGATCTTATCGCTAAAGAAGCTATCCAGACTGGATATTTTGATCACTATAAAACCTATGTTCAGCATTTATCCTCCCCAAACGTACCCGGAATGTACCCAAATAAATTAAAGGCAAATCTTATGCTTCCACTCAGGATAACATTCCTTGTAAGCAATGGCTTTATAAATTTCATAACTGTTGCAAGTTTGCTGCGTCTACTATTTGTAGACTGAGGATCTATCTGTAGACCTGTGCTCTCCAATCCATCTTGCAAAGTTCAGAATCAGGGACAACTCAATATGTGAATGTGGGTTGGATAAAAGCAGTCTAGAATGTTTTACCTAACAATATATTACGTCTATTTGATTTTCATAAAGGCACAAAGGTATATGTTTTAACAAAGTTGAACTTCAACATAACACAATAACTAACAGTAATTATTATGTGAGCATGTATTTATTTAAGGTCTGATGTCTGTAGTGTCGTGTTTGTATTTATGTATTTCTCAGTGGCCTAATCTGGAAGAACTTAATTGTATAATAAAAATATAATATTATCTATAAAGTGACTCTCCCATAACTGACCTGTCAATGGTAGAATTACCTGTGAAACTCCAATATTTAAAAGTTGAAATCTGTGAGTTTGGAAGTTCGGGGTAATCTCTGATACTACTGATCTAATTTTGGAAATTATTTAACTATTATAGAGATATGTATGTGTATATATATATGTGTATATATATATTTTATATTAGCACGGCAAAATGACTGCACTATGCCTGATGGTAAACACAGTACAATCCAAAAACAATGGGGACCACCGAGTGACACACTGTCCATCGCCAGTCGCCGCTGTCATGCCGGCCTGCGAAAAGCTGGATGTGCACAGGCTGATCCCGAAACGTGACCCGCAGAAGCGAATCACAATGACGAGCTTTTTCGACATATACATGGTGGTTGCGACCTACTCAGATTGTAGAACCCTACCACCCCGCTTTCGCCATTGCCTCGTTCGTTATTCAGCATGGTGTACCACGTGCAGGTGAGGTTGGCTTGGATGTCTCAAGTCTTAGATGTTATTTGACACCATTTACACCCCAAATATTAGACTACTGTTGTTGTTGTGTGTTGTTTCGAGGATAGTAAATATGTTTCGAGGATAGTAAATAGAGCGTGGAGGTGAGGGCCATAGGATCAACCCAAGGAATACCGAGAAGCCATTTATTGCCAATATATATAGGAATATAGGATAATTTGGATTCACAATTGGACCCGGTAAGTGCCAGTACAGTCGGGTTCTAGGTTTTTTAAGATTGTTCGCGTTTGGAAATAAAATTGGAACCGGTAATAAGTATTAATAATTCTTTTGTATTTTATAAACGTTTTTTTAAATTACCTGCTATTAATTAAAATCTTATATACAATTAAAATGATAGAGATTTGCTGTTGTGCGTGCATCACGCAAAGACTACTGCATAGATTATAGTGACTTTTTTTTACATCCACTTATTAAAAACTTGGTATTTCTATAAAAATATCAAGATATTTTCATTTTTTATAAGCTTATTAGATTTAAAAGGGGACGATTTCTATGAGCACCACGCGTTCAGCGATGTGTTTTGTCTTGCTGCGTAGAAGTAAAGCAAGCGATGTTGGCCTTACGCTTGTTCCTCTATAAATACATAAAATATATTGTTAAGAAAACATTAAACAGCGCAGACGAAGTCTCGCGTAGCGGCTAGTTTAGTAATAAAATGAAAAACATTAGGCAAACCCTAACATAATTGTAGTTATAGAATGTGTATAGATTCGAGTAATGAAATAATATAATGTAATAGAATTTTAAAGCTTTTAAGTCTTTAAGCTCATTTACTTACATACGTGTCTATTCGAAAGTCATTAATTAGGTAAGTAAAGTAATCTTTGTGAACTTTTGGCACGGTATTAAAACAATATATTCTAATATTTAGTTTCTTTAGTACGGTACCTGGTTTTTGATTTGGCACGTCGGGATGAAGAGTGAGACGTTTGGCTAAGGTCGGCTAGCTTCGATTTTGTAAAAGTAATCTTTATCGTACAGCGCAATGACTACTATCGACAAAGATAATGCTAAACAAAACCAAGCTTGGTCGGTTATCTCGGCCTTCTTCCTGACGCCGATATACCCACATAGTGTATTTTCTACCGACTTCGTATTACTCCATTTAAGCGAATAATTAGCAAAGAAAATTGACGACCACTTTCAGTCAAAATCAGCTATTGTTGACATGATATGATGATTAAATCTTAATTTTAATTTAATTATGTTATAAAATAGAAAACAAACACACAGATAGATAAGTTCTACTGATCACAAGATCACATTTACAAGTGACCACAAAAGGATCGTAGTTCTGAGGCAGTTCGTATGTGTTTCTCCTGTTTGCGTTACATTTGCTGGTGTACTGATATGTTTTTCAGTAAAAAAAGTGTGTGAGTACTTATGTATACGCTTTAGCAGTTATACTTCTATGGCGTAACAAGATAAAAATCTTTTCAAAAAATTTGTCTTTCGCCTTATTCTACGTTTGCAGAAAGAACGACACTAACATAGAAAAAAGGTATTTAATACATTGAAAGTTTTAATACAAAGAAATACAAAAAAACAAAATGTTGACTATAGCTAACTTCAGGGTGTCGGTTTTTCGTGACGGTGTGCGTGCGCATCTTAAAAATTTACTCTCATCATTTTTCCCTAACGCGCCAAAAGAAGTATAACTTCAAAAAACACATCTCTTTAATGCTCACAATTCTGTTTATACAAATAAAGGTTAATAATTAAGAACTGGTGAATATTTTATATACTTTTTCAATGTAGATTCGAATACCAATGAACCTGAGCAATTGGTAAAAAAATGTCGTGAAGACACAAATCAAAAAAGAATCAAGCTAACTAACATCTTAACCCACCTTGGGCCACATAGTCATGTAGGCAAGATTGGGCTAAATACTAAGCCAATAAAATACTTATATAAAAATATCTTCTATAATATAGAAATATTTCCTAAATAAACATACGTTATGTGAGATAATCGATCTCATTTTAGACCTTACGTCATAATAAGCCTTCGTCAAAGTATAATTTATGTTGTTAACGACCCAAAACATTGTTTGTTCTTCTCCCAAGTCGCCGACGTTGTCTGGTCTTATGTGGAACCGGCAATCACCCGACATCCCTAATGATAGCCCTCGGAACGAGTAAATTATCAATTCCGCCCGAAGGGACCAAACCTTGTTTTTGGAAAGCAGTAACAAGCCTATCATCTGTTCATTGTAACTAAAATATATTATAACAATTTTGAATCGTAAACCTATTACAAATGGGCTTAAACTCGATTGAGGATACTGTATAAATATTACTTTGTTGTTAAAACTTAGAAAACAATTTTTTTGATTAAAATTCTTCGGCCTTGAAAGCTCTGTCGTTAAGTTTTTTTTTGTACAATTAGTTTAGCCAAGGACTCGCTATAGAAAAGTAATATAATACTCGTAAATAATCGTTATGGTTATTCGTTTCTTGTCGTTATGAGAAAATATATTAATTGTAAATGCCTATGCCCGGTGTTCTAAAATACATTTTTCCAATTCTTTTATAATAGATTCATTGATTTAATTATGTGGAAACCATCAATCCTTTTTAATATGTGTCGAACACTGTCCATAATATGATAAAATAGCTATATTAAATTCTTCTTTTAATGTATGCCTTATACAAGTAAACATCTTCAGTAAGTATTTAAAATATTTTTGTGAAGAAAGTTTATTCAAATATTCTACGTATTATTACAAAAAAGTTAAATACGTATTGAATACTTGTTTAAAAAAAGTTTTGATACTTACGTATTACGCTTGCCGATAGCTGCCGCAGCAAGATCGTGCTATCATTTTTCGCAAGTCTAACCTAACCTAACCAAACAGAGATAGAAGAGCAAGATGTCGAACGTTCTGTTAATTCAATACGTAAGTATCCGAACTTTTTTAAAGCAAGTATTCAATACGTATTTAATTTTCTTGTAATAACAACCTCTATGTATAGTTGGTCTGAACGTGTACGAACGAATATACGAGCAAGACGTAACTAAATAGTTTCAATTTTACAATATTTTATTACTAATGATTGCATACTTCGTTCAAACTAATCACACTTATTACATTCATTACGATACCAATGATTTTTATATTTTCAGTGATTATAGTTGAATCATTGTGTATATGAGCAATTAATTCAATATTACACTCTTGATAAACAAGGATTATAATTAGATATGAATTTGAGACAAATTAAATAGTATGAAAAGCACCTTGAAACTTAAATATTATCGAAAACTATACCATATTTAATAAAGTGTCTTTATATCCCAGATATATCCCACCTTCAAATTAAAGATGCGAACATTTCTAAATGACTCATTTTCCCTTCGATGTAAATTTCTAAAGAAAAACTATGAGTCAATAGAAATCATTTTCGCACTTACTTTGTATATGGTCTGGTCTAACAATGGAGCAAACGTTAATAGTGCCAAATGTACTAGAATGTCGCGATGTTTGTTTCTCTTTTAACTGTGCATACTTACATATTTTAGTATTTGTTTTGCTTATATTTAACGATCACACAGATCATTAACGTATTTGTGGCAGCTCAGATAGAGGTGAGCATGGACATTAAATATTTACATGGAGCTTATTTTATCAACATAATATTTCTATAAGTCTTAATATTGAAAATCAACGATTTAGTGCGTTTATTCATTCATTCAGTAAGGGACTAATCACTAAATGTCGTACAAGAAAAAAATGTTTATATAATCACATTCTTAAACATGCTTTTTTCTATGAATCAGGTATAAATATACACTTTTGCTTCTTAGTGTGTACTGCTGTGTGCTGGAACAATAAGTATATTACAAAAGACTGACGCACTGTGTCGTTTTTAATAATAAAAATAAATATTAGTTATGCCAGAAATTTCTATTTATACATTATGTTATTGAATTTGACAACATTTTCACTTGATATTAAATGATGATATAATCTAAGATGCAGCTGCCGGAAAATACCATTAGTTACTTGGCGATAAATTCTCAACTTCAAGTTACGGGTGGCTAGTTAAGCAAGCTTAGAAAAAACCCCATCACCGTGCTATGCTTCTATATAATTTTTTCCTTCATTCACCCAAAGCTCCGGTGCATTCACAAGAATTTGAACTATTTAACAATAATTATAATTCCGATATTTTCTTCAAATTATATTTATTTGTCAGCCCGATTCAAGAATTTGAACTATTTAACAATAATTATAATTGCGATATTTTCTTTCTTTCTTTCAGCCCGATTTATCTTCATGGCTTGTATTCTAAAGAAGACTTGTTTTCTGAGGTAAATGGAATGTTCTGCGGGCTTACTAGTTGCTTCATGCTTAGTGTGTCGTAGATGTTGAATGCTGTTAGTAACTTTTTTTTTGATGAGTTTATATTTAAGCTGATACACGAATAATGTTTAGCTCTTCCAACATTTTTATTTTGATATCGAAAGTTGAATTACGTTATCAGTAAATCTGAGATATTCTAGTACTTGGTTGTTATTTTTACTTTCTGTTTTGTTGAAAGATTAACTGTTGAAAATACTCTAATATGTATGGGGATGTGAATACTCATTTTAATAAAATTGTCAATTAATATATATATATATATATTAATTTCTTATCACATATGATTTAAAGAGTAATTTTGTTACTTATTAAAATTCATAGTTTTAAAATGATATAAATATAATGATTTCATTTTTGTATGTGGATAGGTAGGTATAAAAAAAACCATCATCAAATATCCAGTAGCGTCTTTATCGCGTCATCTCTCATACGAATTATAATTAAATGATAAGTTGGCCCAATCAGCGAACAGCACTGCGGACTCCACTCCCATCGGCCGCCATCTTGCTTGCGTAGACGCACATTCATTACCATAGTTCAAGAATGGTAACTAATCTTATTGTTAATGTACACTCCCATAATTATAATATATTATAATAATTTTTCCTGTTTCTGTTTAAAGGCCAATTGGTTAATCTCATTTTTATTCTTTTACTTACGATCCTTGGGATGCAAATGAAGTTAATTTACATTTATATTGAAAACATATTTCGAAAAGCTTGGAGATAATTTTAAGAGTGGAAAAGCCTATGCGCCTGTTTGGTTGACCTCAGGAATGTTGACGTTTGTTATATATAGTTATAAGCTGCATTAGACAATTAATTGTATGCAAACTGACTACTTTAGAAAATGAAAAAATATACATTTTTCTAAGTATAAAATGCATTCATTTTCGTCTATGCATACATCTTATTAAAACATGAATTATAACTCACCAAGACACTAAAAATAATAAGTATAAACTATTACTTAAATACATACATTTTAAAACCAAAAATGTATCTATTTACTGACGTAATATATTATTTTCACTCGATAATTGAAACCGAAATCTAGAGAGAATAAATAATAGTTTAAAAAAAACACGCTTTCATAAAAAATCCAACTAAAAACAGAAAATAAAACTTAATAAATTTGGATTAAGAATAGGGTAAATTAGAAATAAATTTATATTTTTGTAAAAAGTGATAAAAAAATGATAAAAATACTGATATCTGAGGTGCTGATACTAACAGTGACGCGTGTGTTTTTTAAACTATTATTTATTTTTCATTTTTTAGTTAAATTTTTACTTTTTTTTCGGATTATTACATTGTCATCGACCTTTAACAGGTGTGCTAAGTTTGAATTAAATCTGATCGTTCAAAGTAGGACAAAATCGAGCTCAAATGGGTCAGTTACAAACATACAGGTGAAGCTAATAAAAGCGTGTTAAAAAAAGGAATCACCTAAAATTAATATTGCATAAAAATGAAATCAAAGTTCTTTCCATTTTATCATATGTACATCAAATTCTGTACATATTATCTAAATCATTTATAGCCCTGTCCATAACAAGTAAATTTGCCCTCACATATAAAATACGGCACACTTAACATGTTATTGTAGCCGTAGCCCGGTGAAGCTGTTAAGACCTTGCTGGGTCAATAGCGTAGTCAGTTCGAGAAAAAAAAAAAAAGTTATTGTAGCCGCAATGGCATGTATTGAAAGCTTGACATGTCCACGCATCTTCTAGTCACTGTCAACGATCAGAAATGGACGGCAGTAAAAGTCGTTGTTAATTTAGTGCGCCATCATTGGCTTGAAGCTTGTACAATGTACATTGTGAACGGTGTGGGCGGTACGATGTTGATTCTTGAGATATCTCCTTGTTGACCGCGTCCTTATTCTGGTAAATCATAACTTATAAATATTAAATTCGAATGTGATTTTTTTTGTTACGTATTCTCACTTTAACTTCTGGAGTAATCATTATGATATTTTGCATATACATTGTCAAGGGTAAAGAAAAGTGAATAGGAATTTCACCCAGAAAAAGTACTGTTCTAACAGAACAACAAGCTCACATTCGTCTTTATAATATCAGTTAGGTTAGGAGAATCTACTACGACTTCTTTAATTCTTTATAGCTCAAGTAAGGTAGATTACAAATAGCATACATTACGACTGATGCTTATGGATATGTGTTGTTTGAATTTTTTATATGAACGCTTATAAAATAAGTACTTCATATGGCTGAGTAGATAGAATTTCATTTTTTAATTCATACTTCCTTTAGCACTCTTTAGAAAAATGATGTAAGTGAATCATGAAATTAATTGAAAATTATCTGTCAAGTTTTCGTGATAATTGATTCAAGGTAGTTATTTAAGAGGTTTTTTAGGCTTGAGGTCTTTTAGATCATTGTCCGTATGTATTCTTATATATTTGTTTACATTATAAATTATTATTATTCGATACATAGTTTATTCTACTGCTTTTTGGTATCTTACTTAATATGCACGTATACTGACGTACACAGATATAGAAAATTAATTGTAAACAATACAGTAGAATTAATTATGTATATAAGAATGCGCGACCGTGCCGCCATCTGGTTTCAATGTAATTATACTTTTTACAAATTAAATTAAAGCTTCATACCATACCATAGTTTTACTTAAATCACGTGGGAGGGTTATACGCACTCATTAAATAAATTAGAGAGTAAGAAGTATAACTACTTACCTGTATAAATAAGTATACAGCTTTACACATACTTTTTTTTAAAATCAAGAATAGTCTTGAGGTCTATTCCAGTGTAACAGAATAAGTCTACTTATTTTAAAGAGTTTATGAATATGCTAAGTGCTTACGTTGTTTCACTTCATATAAGGAGTAAATTTCATCTAAATTTCTAAGTAATTTCATTTTATGTAGTAATGTATGAGTAGTTATAAAATATAAAAATTCTAAATTAAACAACTACTTTCTAAGGATTTGTTTCTAATATGAATTATTTAATGCCATTTATTAAATTCTGATGGAAAAGTTTGAAGCGACGATGTAGCAGTTGTTGTCGTGTTCGAATATTGCATCGATTTACATAAGTTCGAATCCCTGCTAATGACCCGAAAGTTTTGATGAAGAAAAATACCACATTGAAACTATAGATAGGTCAAGCCGGTATGGTTTGCTATCTCCTCCAAATCCACCCTTCACCTGCAATTGAAAATCTGTCACTAAGCGTGTGTGGCCCGACGGCTGCACTTCAGAGTCAAATAATTTTTAGTTTAGCATGTTTATCTTCTTAGACTATACCGTAACTTTAAATCGGGAGATTTTCTTGTCTTATGCTTAAAACAGTTATAAAACCTCTTCTCAATAGAACATAGGCTTAGGGTATGAAAGGAACAGTTTTAGTACAAATAATAATAAAATAATTATAATCTTTTTTTTTATTGTAGCACGGCAAAGTGACTGCACTATGCCTGATGGTAAGCACAGTACAATCTAAAAACAATGGCGACCACCGAGTGGTACACTATCCATCGCCAGTCGCCACTGTCATACCGGCCTGCGAAAAGCTGGATATGCACAGGCTGAAACGCGACCCGTAGAAGCGAATCACTATGACGGGCTTTTTCGCCACATACATGGTGGTTGCGACCCAGTAAGGCTGTAAAACCCTACCACCCCGCTTTCGCCATTGCCTCGTTCGTTATTCAGCAGGGTGCACCACGTGCAGGTGATGTTGGCTTGGGTGTCTCAAGTCCTATGATGTTATTCGACACCTCTCACACCCCATTTGTATTCAGTTTATTAATACATTAAACATATGATGGGTTACACAATGTCAATACAAAATATCAATATTAGATGAACACAGACCGCTATACCGTGTATCGCTAGTCTGAAGCAGGCCGAGCAAGCCCAATACAGTCAGTCAGTCATGCTTACTATCATGTCATGATGCGAAATTATAAATTTATCTCCTGCCAAAAAATAATACCGTAAAACGCGCCTAAATAAGTTTTCACTTCAAAAAGTAATAATTGTTAGGACAAAAATGTCCAGTGATATTTCACTATTCTCGCTACATTCGGCGCGTCAAAGAAATCTTTATATTTATAACCTGTTATCAAGATAGTGACGACGAATCCTTTTATCGGCCCTTTAGTTCGAATGACTGAATTTAGGATCGTTCCCGACGTGAACCGGAATCTATTTTTATTGGTTACTCTAATGGATTTTCGTAATATGATCCTTAAATTTGGTTGTTGTTTTTTTAGTGATGCGTTTTAACTGTCTTGTAAGGCACACGTTTTACGTTAAAGCTTATCTGTTGGGTGACGATAAATCTTAATGTCATTGATTGAAGCCTTGTTATTTTTGTTTTATTCACAAATTGAATACACGAGCTGTTGTTAATTTATTATATTTAAAAAGAAAAATGTTTTTTTGAAGTTATACTTCTTTTGGCGCGTTAGGGAAAATGATGAGAGTAAATTATTACGATGCGCGCGCACACCGTCACGCTAAACCGACACACTGAAGTTAGCTATAGTCAACATTTTGTTTCTTTGTATTTCTTTGTATTAAAAATTTCAATGTATTAAATTCCTTTTTTATTGTTAGTGTCGTTTTTTCTACAAATGTAGAATAAGGCGAAAGATAAAATTTTTGAAAAGATTTTTATCTTGTTACGCCAAAGAAGTATAACTTCTAACGCGTGTACATAAGTACACACACACTTTTTTTTTTAACCGAATGCGTATACAAAATTTAATATGCATGTATATTGTTACGATTTCAAAATGATTATACTATTAATAAACTACTATTATCACTAAGATTGATTCAATTATGCAATGATAAAAATATATATACAAATTCCAGATAAGAACTCTGTAGGCTTGTTTCATGTAGTGAAAGTCGATTTCGTTAAGTATTAAAAATCATTTAAAGCAATTTAATTCCAACATTACATTACTTGAATTGTCTAGACTAGAGTGGCGGACGATCTCTAGTAGTCTCTTAAATTAGAGTTTTATTGTCAGACCTTATTTTTATTTCACAGAAGATCGATTTAATAATCTTCCCTTTAAGCTTTCAACATTCCCTGCTTCGCTAATCACTTATTTATTTATACATATAATAAAATCTAACGTTTCTGTACTTTTTCTATCTTTGTGAAAAAAATTGTTGCAGCTGTCTAGGAATCTATATATATATAATAAGAACGTAAATCTAATAAGTAATAAAATAAAGTTCAATCATTTTTTAAAATGTCTGTCTGATTGTATGAACACGCATCACTGCTAAAATACTGGGTTCACAATAAAACCTCATCAAGAAATTCATAAAGTATATCCTCGAGAGTAATATAGTCTTTGTTTCATTAAAATCGGTTCACTCTATCAAAAGTTATTGTAATTTGAATGACGGCTCGAGCTAAGTACGAGAGAAGAGTAGTAATATTATAAAGCTGCAGGGTTTGTTTGGTTTCTCAGAGGAGACGCCGTCGAAAGGTGGCAGCTGGACCTGGCGGACGAGCAGTTCGGATAGTTTACCATAGACGCCGTCCGCCCGGTCCTGCGGGAGTGGATGAC
>MU160349.1:0-22545 GCA_015888305.1 Antheraea pernyi | reverse complement strand
CGTGGGGGGAGCAGCGCCGCATTCTGGCGGCGGCAGTGGGAACGGACTTATCGCTGCCGAGCGTGGTTTCGGCCATGCTCGGCAGCGAACAGGCTTGGCGAGCGATGGCCTCCTTCTGCGAGGAGGTCGTCTCGCAGAAGGAGGAGGCGGAGAGGGCCCGCGAGGCAGACCCTCAAAGTAGCCGTCTCCGCCAAAGGAGGACAGGCGGGAGGAGGAGGCGCTTCGCCCAGCTCATGCCGCCACCGTAGCCGGACATGAGGGGATGGGCCGGGGGGCCCGGGGGCGGCTCTACAAGGTTGATTAGTTTGTTCGATCCCTTGCCGCCCCCACAAAACGGTCTATCGGTACACCGTGGGGTTTTAGTCCATGCGACTCGGACATAACCCACCCTCTCCCCCGGGAGGGTGGCGTACCCGTAAGGGATTTCCCCACGTTAAAAAAAAAGGGTTTGTTTGGTTGAACGCGTTAATCTCAAGAACTACTGGTCCGATTTAAAAAAATGTTTCAGTGTTAGATAGCTGATTTATCGAGGAAGGCTATAGGTATATATTAGTATATATTATCACACTAAAACCAATAGGAGCGGAGCACCAATGAAGAATGTTTCAAAGTCGGTTTTCCTTTTGCTAGCTTCCGTTGCGTGTTAGCGTTAGCCCAAAGTAACTATTCCACGCGGACGAAGTCGCAGGAAGAAAATCGTTTTTAAATAAAATTGTAGAAACGTTTAAAATTGCACTTTTAAAGTAAACATGGTCTTTAAAAGCACCAATGACCGTGATAATAATATTAATTTACGTAACATGATATTATCTTGGACCACTTTAGTAAAATTAAGAGTAATATATCTCAGCTAATAAAGGGCGTATTAATTGTTAACTATCGGTATAAAAACGTCTACCCTTCACTATAACTCATTCAAAGGATAGTTTATATAAAGCTAGCGTCGAGTTTAACACGTTTCGATGTAAAATCAGTAGGTGGATAACGTAATAGAGTATTGTCTTTTCTCCAATTCGGACGTGGGCGTAAACACTTACAGGCTGTGTTCCAGACTTCAACGATTATATTAATTTTACATTTTACGTATGTCTCTTTTGTTTTATAAATAGTTTATTCAATGTAACAACAAAATAAATGGACAATTCATTTATCAAAGGGATCGATTGTGTTTTTTATTGTAGAAATAAATTTATCTGTTCCTAAACTTTTTTATCTACCACGTTCAATATGAGAATTTGTCACCAAGTACCTATTTATAGGTGTAGTAACGACAAATAAATATATTATAGACATACATTTATAAAAATCAATAAGTAGATAAATATATGAAATACATAAAATTTGTTTAATATTTACTAGAACTTCGTCCGCGTAGAATTTAGCAAAAAAAATTTTGTTCAATGCAAACGTGAAAGTGGACGCTCGCGATACTGGACACTATGTCTTTAATGTATTTATCTTGGGATGGTACTTAGTTTTATTTTTTTTAAATAAAAGAAGGCGTCAGTTACTTTTAACATTATCAGCCCTTTTTTTAGCAGGATCTTGGTCTGTCATGTAGTGGATTTTATTTTTTATTCATAATCTTATGTTACTTGACTCTATATTGTGTCAAATTGGTGGTGTTTTATGTAATATAGTTTGTTTATTGTACATAAGTGTAGTGAATGGAAAATAATACCACGGACCATGAATTCTGAAATGCCAAAAAAACTCCATGGAAAGTTCTAACAAGATGGCCACCATCTTGTTAGTTCATTGAAATTATATCAACAAACTTGTAATATCGATACTCACTTGACAATGGCAGTAATAATCTAAAAGAATGGTTGTCAAAAATAAAGTTAAAAAGAACATAATCAGCTAACTTCTGCCAGTGTAAGTCACATCAAAATCGTTCCAACTGCTTCGGAGATTAGTCGAAGCAAACAGAAAGACAAAAATTTTAATAATTGTTTTTTTATAACTATCATACATACTCTCATATCCATTTATTGAAATGCTGTTAATTTTAACAGATATATACTTCAATTTTTGTTATATAGATCAGAGTATCGAAAAACATATAAATCTATATCATTACATAGTATAAAACAAAGTCCCCCACCGCGTCTGTCTGTCTGTTCGCGATAAACTCAAAAACTACTGAACGGATTCTCATGCGGTTTTTACCAGTGGATACAGTGATACATGAGGAAGGTTTTAGTATATAATTTGTCAAGGTTTTTTTTATAGTCAGGGCGGGACAACGTCTGCCAGGACCGCTAGTATATAATAAGAATGTAAATCCAACGCGTCTGTACTTGTCGATTTTCGTGAAAAAATTGTTGCAAGTGTCTGGGAATAAGTAATAGAATACATTTCAATAATTTTTAGAAATGTCTGTCTGTTTGTATGAGCACGCATTACTGCTAAAGTACTGGGTTCACAATAAACCCTCAAAAAGAAAATCGTAAAGCAAGTCCTCGGGAGTGACTTAGTGTTTGTTTCATTAAATTCGGTCCACTCTATCAAAAGTTATTTTATTTATTTATTTAAACTTTATTGTACCCCAATTACATATATATATACATTTCAAAAAACATTTCACGTTTTATTAACGGTACAATGGGCGGCCTTATTGCTATTAGCAATTTCTTCCAGGCAACCTTTGGATGGATTTTTCAATGGAGTAGAATCAGGGGTATTCTGGGTGTACAGGAATAAATACTAGGTAATACCACCTAAGATAGTGGCACGTAACTGTATATAGATGTATAGATTGGTAAATATATACACATAAGCGAATTTTAAATAGATAAATAGTGTTTTTTGACAGAGTTTCTAAAAATGCCCATCGTCTGCGCCCATCTTATAGAAATCGGTAGAGCATTCCATAGTCGGACAGCCTGGATTGTGAAAGACTTGGCGCTGAAACTAGTGGAATGTTATTGTTAGTTAGTTGTTTAGTGTTTGTTTAGTAGTTAGTTAGTGTTAGTGTTATTGTAGTTTTAATGAGGACGCGACGTAAGTACGTGAAAAAAGTAGCCAAGTAAATGGACTTAATACATTCAGATGCCTTTATTAATTACTATTTTTGTACATAAGCTTCCACGCAGATGAAGTCGCGGGCACAGCTAGTATAAAACAAATAAAAGGTTCTTTGATAATAACTCAGTTGTTTGTTATATAGGCTTATAGTTCCAATTAAAAAGTTTTCGTGAAACGGCAGTTTGATTAATTGAGTAAATCGGATTTGTTGTTTCTATCTGTTAGCTACTGAACTTAATTAATGAACAGAAAATACCCTAAAAGTTACTTTATTCTAAATGTTTCTTAGCGTAATCTCCTCTTTTGTAAGGTTGATGTCTAATAATCTCACTGGTGTCTTGACGTAAATGCGACTTAGGAATTCTTATTAGTTTGTTTAAATAATGGACCTTCTTTTGATAGATCCTGATGTATAAAATTGAGGCTTAGAGGTTCACGATACTTTCTGTTATATAATATATGTATTCTGTTATATAAGTAATATCTTTTGCTCGTAGTCCGGTGAAGCTGTTAAAACCTTGCTAGGTAAATAGCCTAGTCAGTTAAAAAAAATCTTTTGCTCGTAGCTGCGCTAGGGTTAGTGTAGAATTGATCGAATACTGATTGACAAACCATTACGAAAACCATTACCATAGATTTATCACAATATGTATGTTGATAGCCAGTCAATCGTGTACTCTACTACTCCGTATTTTAGATTTTTTTAAACAGGGTGCGTTGTAAAGACACACGATAAAAGCGGAACATTTACAGGGAAGTGCGGATTTTTTTAAGCGATGATGACTTAATTGATTGTGTGTTTGGACACAGTGTGGACGGACGTAGGTTCGAATCCTTGCAAATGAGTCGGAGTTTCAACGGAAAGTAAAAATCTTGATGCAACTATAGCATGGTGGTAGTTGGTATTCTTTAAATCTGCCTAGATAGCTACCGTTCTCAAGTTGAAAATCTGTTATCAAACACCTGTTGGTGTGTTCCGGCAGGTGCACTTGAGAGGCAGCCGTTTCTAGCTTAGCGTGTTTACCATCTAAGACCGCACCGTCATTTAGCATCAGATGAGTTTGTGGTCAAATGCTACAACCTATAAAGTATAAAGAAGAGAAACATTTTAACTATTCATTAATTACTGTTAAATAGCATAGATTGTGTTCAGTGATCGTCATGCCGCGCCGTTTAACACAATAGACATAAGCAAGCGTACATCAAGAATTAAAGAAAGCGAGGAGATCATATGTCTCACTGTTCTCTATTATCAGAAGGCAAGCGAGACACTGCTCCCATTCTATCCAACACAGAGTTAACCCCCAGCATTTTTCGTCACACATAAATGTAGCGGATCAGAATTTCAAAGCTCTCCCGTAAAATATTAACTTCGAATATAATATTGACAGTTTCTGTAACTTACTGCTATGAATATCTCTTTATAGAACAAAAGCTATTCGTCTCGGTTTCCTACGGGCTCAGTAAAGAAGAAAATGAGAAAATAACTTTACTAAATGAACATTTAAACGTCGATTGTGTCAATATTTTTGAAGATCTCAGGTACTCGCTACTGTCTTTTGACTTTCGTATATGGAGATTTTTTAACTCATTTTTTTTCACTTTCTCGAATATTTTTTCAAACACATGCTTTGATACAAACCTTCTTCTGACAAATAAATTCATAATAAAAAAAGAATTAATAATAGATAGATTAGTACCGACAGATTAAAAAAAATAGTTCTTTAAAACTCTTTTCTCAAGTTCTTGTTATTTCATAGCGCTCTGACATAATTAAAATTGATCATCAATTTCAGTGAAATAATTATCGTTAGACTACAAGGTTTATACATCCAAAAACCATAAATACTTAACCCTAAAATGCAATATGTTGTCCTTCACCGACAACGCATTTTAAAGTGATTGCGTACCGTGCATTTATTATTTACCCCGACCATATTTGTTGTAAGATTAAAAGGCGACTTGGGCGTAGATTAAATCCTGGATTTTATTCCCATATTGCCGTACATTTCCACTCTGCAGTTGAGGCAGAAAACTCGAGTATTCATTGCGGCTAGCCGAGCAATGTGGGTAAGGGCTGTCAACGAAGTGTTTGCGGTCGGACCACAAACATATTTTAAGCACTCGCTACTATGGAACAGTTATGTTTATATTTGGCAACGAACGATACTATAGAATATTATATATTAGATAAATGATTTATAAAAATGATATGTATCTGTTTGTTGTTAAATTAAGGTATAATTTTTATTATAACGGACTTATTAGGTAATAAATAAGCGTACGTAGACAATAAAAATGCATAAAGTTAAATTACTTATGAGTTTAAAAATTAACAAATGTCAAAGAAATGTTGGATTGTTACATACTATGTATTTGTAGTTATTTACAGGTTATCAATTCTAAATACAATATAAATACAATAGTAAGTAAGCGGAGCTTGAAGGATGTTGGAAATTAGAATTTTGTCTGACATACAGAAGTTTACATTCTTAGTTACAGAGCTAAACTATTTAAAATAAGTGTTGTAACTTGTTTTAAATAATTCATCAAAAAAATTATGTACGTATTATCAGTTACAATCATAAAATGCTACAATTTTTTTTTAACTATACAGGTTCTTAATTAAAATCATCAACTTATGCACTTTGTAGAATACAATGTACACTTGTCGACTACTACCTGTAGTCGCTATGGACTTAATTCCTTGTTGTATAATGAAAATATTGAGCGTTTTAACTAATCAAAAATAATTTATAAATCTCTGGCTACCGAGAATGTCATCCTCTTTGGCAGGTTGGTTGAAACTTTTGTAAATATTATAAATAGAATGTCGTTCAAACAATTGAACAAATAAATGTAATGTCGCGTGTCTCTATATATATCTATTATGATCATTTTAATAAACAGTCTATTTTACGCACTCCGAGTATTATCATTACGCTGACCGTGTCACTCTAGAATATTCTAGTAGTGAGCCGAAGCTCCTACAAATCTATAAATATTATATTCTATAAAAATATTTAAAGTTGATGTATTTATTATACTGTGTACCCTTAATCAGGTGATAGAAAACCTCGAGTGAGGCCGACACGTCATTTCGACGATCGTCATGCTCGAACTGTTTTTAAGTAAGTCATTCCACGGTTTTAGACAGAGGTGCATCTATTACTAGAAAATAATGATTTTAATTTGTGATCGTATTTAACCCTAATAACAGTCACGAATCCTATGATCTCTGACATATTTATAGCACACTTTCACTAATTTATAAACAGGTAAAGTTTGTGAGTTTGTGAGGTTGTAAGATCTATTAAACTGATCTAGTAAACGGATCTAGTAAACTGAATTTGTAAATTACTTTACCAATAGAAAGCTAGGTTATTTGTGAGTGTCATAGCCTATATCTAAACCTGAAAGATTTAAAGATTTTTTTGTGGTAGTCGGATTTGTAGTTGTAGTTGTAGAAGTAAGTTGGAGACAAAACGGTACGGTACGTTACGAACGCTGCTTTAACGATGAAAAATATATGATTGACTTCTAGAGAAAACATGTAGAGTTTAATAATGCCTACAAAAATATCAGCGATAGCATATGTCTAACTTCAAGGTTTTTTTTATTATCAGGGCGGGACAATGTCCGCCGTGCCCGCTAGCTTAGAATATTTGTATGTATATGTGTGTGTACGTATGTATGCACATGAGTCATTTATATTGTATATATTTATTATTATCTTAGCTATTGAGCACACTAATATGTATTTTAGTGATTTTCAATTAAATTTCAAGTTAATTGTATTGTACCTATTATATTTTTTATTTGTTCATTTATCTTTTGCTTCTTTTATTTTCGGTAATGGTGGCTTAGCTGAAAAAAACTTTGTATAAGCTCGTAAGTGTCCAAACAAAAAGGTGCAATAAAGTATTCATTTAATTACTTTAAATGTAAATATTGAACTCTATGTTACGCATTATTTTGTATAGTATTGACGCGATGTCCGCGTCTTCACTGGCATTTATTTTTTTCATTTACTGTCAAGGCAGTTAATTAAGTTTAAATTTATTCCGAAAATAGCACGATTGTTTCATATGGAGTTATAACTATGGGTATTTACGTCTCAACCGTGCGGTACGGTAACATAGGAATTGTTGCAAGTCGGTTGTTCTCGTTATAACTCGGTTCTTGTCAGTCGGCCAATCCACTCTCAGCCTCCGATACCATCCATACAGAATCTACGCTATTACTTGGTCCCTGTTAGCGTTCTTTCTAAACAATATATTTGTGTGTTAATTGTCCCTTTTCTCAGAGTTATACCATTAAGGTAGATAGATATACTTTTAACTAGGCTATAAAATGTAAAAACTTTTTGTTTTTTAGCCGATCTGGTATTTCTCGACACGATATACCCCGAATATATTAAAATAATTAAATTAATTAATTATACATTTCATATTAAAACTTGCAATTTAATTTAATGATTATGTATATTAAACATAAATAGATCCTTAGCATATGATAATAATATTACATCATACTGACAAATTAGAATTCTAGATTAAAATTTATTATTTTGACAGCCCTAAAGACTGCAAACCAAGATTTATACACAGGTCATGGTTATTTATACTTACTAGCCTTATTTTTATTCCCTGTGTGATATTTTTAATGAGGCAACTAAACAGTGCCGGTGTACCCTTTATTAACTTTTAGAAACATTAGCCGGATTAAAATGGTCATGATATCGGATGTCGCACTGCAGATCAAAATTTTCATTTATTTAATACAAAACCTTAATATTTGTACAGTACTTATATGTTGTATGAGAATAGTGTCCATATTCTACCATTTTAAAGTCTTCTAGTTTGAGGGAGTTACTTATTCATACATAATAGCATATTTAGAAACAAAACTCTTAATTATGTCTTTCCGAAAAGCAAAACAATAGTAGAAATGATTAAATATAAACTTTAAAATGGTAAATTCAGATTATGTAACAATCAAATATAAATTAAATGTAACTCTTTTCTATAAACTTGGAAGATTTAAAAAAATTGACAGCATAATCTGAATTTCCCTTTGAAGCGATGTAGAACAATTTCTGTTATCGTTTTGATCTAGCAAAATACTTGATTAAGACATGAGTTATGAACAGAAGTTTTAGAGCCGGTTGGAATTGCAAGAACGCTCAATCCGGTAAATGCTATAGTTGTATATCTATTTATCGAAATATAAGAGTTACTAAATATACCTCTTTTGACTAACTTACGAATTTTCTAACAAATGAAGGTTATTAACGTTCAGTAAAATACAATTAATTTTGTCTTACGTTATTATAGCTAAGGTAGTTTAATATTCCCCAACCGATATCAGCCTCAGAGATAAATAAGCTATCACAGACGAGAAACGGCTTAGAAACAAATCATTATCTTTATTATATCACTTGGTTATGTTAATATAAACGAAAAAAAGATTTTGTATCCAGTATCTTCTGTACATAAATAGACGAAGATAAAACTGTGCAGTGTCTTTTCTCCTGTGTTTGTCTATCGGTTTCCTTAACTTTTGCTTAGTAGCAATTGACAAACAAATTTTGAAAGAGTTACCTTTTTTCCCTACTCTCAACGGATTGAATCCATAAATTATAAGACTGTATTCGTCTTTACGTCTCGTAATCTACTATATATATATATATATACTCTATGGCATAAAAAGTGTCAATAAAATAATATTGAAACTTTAAAATAAATGTCAAGTATGCTTGAATGTCGACCACTGGGCGACAATTAATAATATTTAGGTAGTCCGGTGAAGCTGTTAAGACCTTGCTAGGTCGATAGCGTAGACAGTTCGAAAAAAAAAAAACAATTAAACAAATTTAGTTCTTTACATTTTGATGTGTATTCCTTAACATATTAATCACGAAATATAACTAAATGCACTTCTATAGCAATGTATAATTGACATATATTTCACCGATTTTGTGCTCTATTTGATTTTTTTAATGTCATAACTGGCAAACGAAAGTGATCACCACCGTGCATAGACAATAACAACACCAGGGGAGTCGAAAGTGCGTTACCAGCCTGTATTTGGGGGAAAGGGAGTGAGGGTGGAGAGGAAGGGAAGAGGAAGGGGAAGGTAGATCGGCCTCTGGTGCTATCACTGACCGAACGAAACGCAACAATGCTAACCAATGCTTGCTTAAGTAACAGTTTACTTCACGTCGGTTTTCTATGAGAGGGTGGTACTACCCCATGACGAGCCGACCAATTCATGCGGAAACCACTAATAGCTTTAGCGTGGCTCTACCACTCAGTAAACTTGTTTTAAACTCTCTAAACTTGTTTTTAAAATAAATTCGTATATGTAATCGGTTCACGAGTTTGTAATAGGAGACCCGTTGAGTTATGAATAACTAGTGAGTAATTATGTTAAAATCTTCTACTTACAAGAAACGATTTTTAAGACTTCATAAATATAACCTTAACCCTTTCTGGTAATTTTATTTCTTACTTCGTAACAAGGTCAGGAAATACACAAGACAGTATTATACAAGTAGTTGAGAGAAAAATGATAATCAAGTGACATTGTCCAAACCAGGTAGGCTATTGACAATATTTTGTTATGTTTACTTGTCGATATGGCATATTCTAGCTACCATTCGCAACATAAAAATGTGTTGCTAAGAACCCATTCATATGTCATAGGTGGCAAACGAACAGGTGGGTCACGTGATGTTAAGTGATCACCACCGTCCATGGACACTAAGAACACCAGAGTCGCAAGTGCGTTGTCACCTTTTGGGGGGAAGAGTTAGGGGAGAGAGAGGAGAGGGAAGGGGAGGTGGGCCTCCGGCGCTCTCACTGACCGAACGAAACGCAACTATGCAAGCACCGTTACTTCACGTCGGTTTTCTATGAGCGGGCGGTACTACCCCGAGCGAGCCGACCCATTCATGCTGAAACCAATAATAGTTTCAGCGTGGCTCTACCACCATAAATACCTTTTGTGTAACTTTATAAAGTTTACAAAATAATCAAGGAGCAAAACTCCAATATACATCATAATATCGAATATACCTAAGTAATATTAAACACCTAAAGCTTTATAATAATATATTCTACTTCAAGTATCTCTGTTAAAGTTAATATACATTACACAGACCCTTGATGTATCCAGTAGATTGCTATTTCATTTGATCTTGTTGGTATCATCAAATATTTAGGTCGTTTAAACTTGAATGAAGGATGTGGAGTTGCGCTCTAGTGAGTTCGATACTGCATTTACTTTTCAGACTTTAGAGTTCGCGCAAGTTCTTTAATATTAATATAACCAAGTAAATAAGTTCTAGTTGTATAAAATATCTGTTTATTTGCTTCGTCTGAGGTAATTATATATATATATTTATAAATCTAACATGCTTTTTTTTAGCTAGGAAATTGTACGATGTAAGACTAGTATGTTCCCTTTATCAATCACATGACAATTCATTAAAATTTAACAACTATAATTTGAAAAATCTTAAGTGCTTAAAATATAATGTATTTAAATATACGAATATATTTCTAGTAAAATCCTAATTAATATTATAAATGAGAGTGTGAATTTGTTTTCTTTTTTTGTTACCTCTTTCACGCCTTAACTTGCTAAACCGGTCGTTGTTAAATATTGCACACGTTGTATAGGGCATAAAAAATAATACAGATTTCTAATAGAAACAAAAATATGGCAGAATTATATGTCAAATCGTCAATAACGCCAGCGAAGTCGCGGGTAAAAGCTAGTGACTTATAATCACAAAAATATTGTTTTTTTTTATATACCATAGGAGGCAAACAAGTAGGTGGGGGGTCAAAATGTTAAGTGATCACCACCGTCCATAGACACTTGCAACACCAGAAAAGTCACAAGTGCGTTGCCACCCTTTGTTTGTGGGAGGGGGAGAGTGGGGAAGGGGCGAGAGAGAGGGAGAGGGGAGATGGGTTATCCGGCGCCCTCACTGACCGAACGAAACGCAACAATGCAAGCACTGTTACTTCACGTTGGTTTACTGCGAGAGGGTGGTACTACACCGGGCGAGCCGACCCATTCATGCTGAAACCAGTAATAGCTTCAGCGTGGCTCTACCACCTTCAAAAGTTGTCAAGTATAACATGAGAGTTACAAGTATTAGGACATTGTGTTTCTACAGCATTTGGTAAAAATACCGTGAAAGAAGAGTGCAAGACATTGTTAACCCTTTGTGCTCCCAAGTCATTCGCTTTGAATTAAAGAATAAAATTGTGTGTAAACATTCTTCCAGATATAAAAAATAAGTATGTCTACGACTACGAAGAGAGATGTAAATATTTTTTGAGTCTATATAAGATATTTTTAGTAGGTTTTGAAACCTAAACGTTTCGATGTATTTTGACATATGAAATATCGTTAGTAGTCGCTTTAGTAAATATAAAGTTAAAGTTCTTTTCGCTGATGAAATGAAATGTTGTACTAAAATAAATGCAATCCTTTAAATTTTTCCACTCCTTTAAACTTTATAGCAACAAAACTGAAGCGTATAAAATGTATTCGGCTATCCAATATTAATATCGCTCCGTTTCAAAAAGTTTGAGTTGAGAGAAGTCCGTTATCAATATTCATAAGCGCTAGACGCTGTATCTGAGGCGAGCAATAAACAAAGAGCTCCAACTGGAATGAAGCAACAACCGATCTTCGGCTCTTACTTACTGCACCCTCATAAATTTCAGTTTTCAACTTGCACAGCGCAACGTTCGATCAATAAGTGTTTTGTATGGGTTCTATATTTGCAAGCTAATACGCCATATCAAAACTTCCAAGTATCGAAGCCAATATTACTTACGTCATGAGGCACACGATATTACGCGGAAGACCGTATATCCAACAATGTGTATGCGATTATAAACCGTACATGCCGAGCTTAAAGTGTTTGATTATGCATCGACGTAATAAACTTAAGGTTGATGGAGATCAAACAAATTTACTTGCATCGATGCCAGCGTGATCAGGTCACGTGTGTTATGTTACACGGGGTGAAATCAGATCAAACTACATGAGGTAAACTCGAAAATTATGTTATTATAAATTCATGAAAGAGTTAAGTAGGTAGATAGCTTTATTGTTATTTAATACGAGATTTTGTATGTGGATTAATTTAGCTTATCGTTTGAAGGTTAAATGTGTAATTATTTCATATTAGTAACGTCTTTACAGTTAATAACTTTTTTTTACATGGGGTAATCCCTGTGGATATCCACCCTAGCCGGGCAGCTGAGGGTGGGGTATGTCCGACTTGCACGGACTATAACCCCATGGTGCCTCCTTACACCTATTTGGCCGGAGAGCAGAAACTGCCTACGGCACTGCGTCTGCTCATTCGGCAGGAGTCGGCCCCTTATAAGGCCCCTTCTGCTGCCCGAGCGGGCCAAGATAGTAGAAGAGGCGGGTGTTAACCCCCCCACCCCTTATAAACCCCTTATAAGTAGCTAGAAAATTAATCCAAATTTTTCGTTGGTATCATCAAATATTTAGGTCGTTTAAACTTGAATGAAGGATGTGGAGTTGCGCTCTAGTGAGTTCGATACTGCATTTACTTTTCAGACTTTAGAGTTCGCGCAAGTTCTTTAATATTAATATAACCAAGTAAATAAGTTCTAGTTGTATAAAATATCTGTTTATTTGCTTCGTCTGAGGTAATTATCATATATATATATACATATTTATAAATCTAACATGCTTTTTTTTAGCTAGGAAATTGTACGATGTAAGACTAGTATGTTCCCTTTATCAATCACATGACAATTCATTAAAATTTAACAACTATAATTTGAAAAATCTTAAGTGCTTAAAATATAATGTATTTAGATGAACTATACAAATATATTTCTAGTAAAATCCTAATTAATATTATAAATGAGAGTGTGAATTTGTTTTCTTTTTTGTTACCTCTTTCACGCCTTAACTTACTAAACCGATCATTATTAAATATTGCACACGTTCTATAGAACGTACTATAGGGTTTGTATCCTATAGGGTACAAAAAACAAATATAGATTTCTAACTGAAACAAAAATATGGTACCCGAATTACATGTCAAATCTTCAACAATACCAGCAAAGTCGCGGGTAAAAGCTACTGACTTATAATCACAAAAATACTATGGATATTATGATTAAAGTTGGCAACTATAACACGAGAATTACAAGTGTTAGGACATTTCGTTTCTACAGCATTTGGTAAAAATACCGTGAAAGAAGAGTGCAAGACATTGTTAACTCTTTGTGCTCCCAAGTCGTTCGCTTTGAATTAAAGAATAAAATTGTATGTAAACATTCTTCCAGATATAAAAAATAAGTATGTCTATGACTACGAAGAGAGATGTCAATATTTTTTGAGTCTATATAAGATATTAGATTAATGGGTGTATGTAATGGATGGGAGTATGCCAGAATCCATCACCTTTTTATAAGCATGAAACTTTTCATAATTTCTTTTAAGTTCCAAAACTTCCAAAACTTGGTATATGCAATTATATTTCTTTAAAAATATATATTGCTTCTTTTTAACAAACATAATCTATATTTCTATACTCATAATATAATTATTATATTATAAAGAGGTTAGTTTGTGAGTTTGTAGGGGGAAATATCTGGATCTACCAAATTGATTTTGAAAATTTTTATCAATAGAAAGGGTCATTATTTGTAAGTGTCATAGTATTATTAACCCGAATAATGAAAATACTTTTTGTCGTAGTTGGATTTGCAAAGTTGGAGAAAAAACGGTCAAACGAAAACGTTTCTTACGAACGCTGCCTTAACGATGAGAGATATGATTGAGTTCTAGAGAAAAGTTGTAGAGCTTGATAAAAAAAAGCCATATGTTTAACTTTTATATTTAAGTCACAAAAAGACGTTTTTTATATAATAATTATTAAAAAAATACTTTCTTTGTATTGTAGCTATTGATGAGCTTTAGTGTTATCAATAAAAAATTAGAAAAAGTTTATTTTTTCATCTATGGTCGAAGTTCGACCACTGAACGAGAACTCCTATTTAAAAATGATCACAGCTTGCTCAGACTAATATAAAAAAATAAAAGTAAATCTGATCACAAATTTAAGAACCTTAAATTATAATAATAATAAGTATGCAACATCGTCAAGGAACCAATATTCAGTTGCCTAGAGAGCTGTGTTTCCCAAACTAACCTATATCGACCGCCAGGGTCGGCTAGCAAAGGGGTCAATGTCAGCGACAAAAAAAATGATGGTCTATAAGGTGTAAAAAAGGGTCAACGATAAAGATTACAATGAAACAGATCGCGGATTTAATTTTAGCTCTCTGTATCCATCGTGGTTCAGTCCATCTCTACTTAAAGTTATAAAAGAAAAATCAAAATATCATCGTAGATATAAAAGATATGGTAATTTGAGAGACAAATTAGAATATATGATACTTAGAGAGCGTTGTGATAATTTAGTAAAATCGTGTTATAGTAAATTTAAGGCAAATGCTGCCACTCACTTAAGAAGTAATCCTAAATATTTCTGGAAAATTGTCAAGGAGAAAAAATCAAACAGCACTTCTTTACCAAATGAAATGGTTTTCGATGATATTAAGGCAATAGGTGGGCAGGAAATTGCCAATTTATTTTCAAATTATTTTCAGAAAGTTTACACTATCCGTAGTCCGATAATATCTACACCCGCTCCAGCTCCTAATTGTAATAGTACTTTTAATGGTAATCATTTGGGTGTATGTTTGATTGAAGATTCAGAAATATTAAAAGAATTAAAATTACTGGATCCTTATAAGAGCCCTGGGCCAGATTGTATACCTCCAGTATTTTTAAAAAGATGTGCTAATAATTTGTATAAGCCACTTGGTATTATTTTTAACACTTCACTTAGATCTGGTGTATTCCCGAATAAATGGAAACTGGCTTATTTGACGCCGATCCATAAGTCTGGACGTGTTGAATCTGTTACGCAATATAGACCAATATCTATTTTATCAACGATGGGAAAAATTCTAGAATCTATTGTTAATAAAAAACTTCTTGCTCACTTTAGACATTCTATCGATCATAATCAGCACGGTTTTCTTCCACGTAAATCTACCACTACTAATTTGATTAATTTTGTTTCTGACATTTCTGAAGCTTTGGATTCTAAAAAAGAGGTTCATGCTATTTATATGGACTTTCGTAAGGCCTTTGACCTTGTTAATCACGATTGCCTGTTAAATAAACTACAATTTTTAGGCATTCACGGATCATTGCTGAGATGGTGTGAATCCTACCTCAAGAATCGTTCTCAATTTGTGTTAATTCGCGGGTTTAGTTCCCCTATTTGTACAGTTCCTTCTGGAGTTCCTCAAGGATCCCATCTTGGTCCGCTTTTATTTATTTTGTTTATTAATGACATTTCGGATATTATGCAATCCAATTTTAAATTATATGCAGATGATTTGAAAATTTATCGTGTAATAGACAATTCAGACGATGTACGTATTTTACAATCTGATATAAATAGGATTTTTGAATGGTGTTTGAATAACCAAATGGAACTAAATTTAGACAAATGTTTTCATATCAAATATACTAGGAAAAAAACACCAACTAATGTATTTTACACTATTAATAATACTATTTTAGTAGAAGTCTCCACGATCCGTGATTTAGGAGTTATCATGGATTCCGCGTTGTCATTTCGTCCACATATTAATAATATTATTCATAAGTCATCCCATCTCTCAGGTTTTATCTTCAGACAATTAAAAATATTTCAGCAGCCAATGCTAACTATTTTTATTTTTAATTCAATGGTTCGTAGTATTCTGGAATATTGTAGTCCAGTATGGAACCCTTGTTATCAGGTTCATATAGATAGAATAGAAAGAGTACAAAAACGTTTTTTATATTACCTTTCCTATTACGACAATAGATTCCATAACAGTAGCTTAAACTCATACTCCAAACGTTTAGAACTTTATAAAATGAAACCATTACAGAATCGTAGAAAGGTGGCTGATGTAATGTTTATATACAAATTGATACATGGTTTCCTAGAATCTTCAGATTTTCTTCAAAAAATACCCTTTAGTGTGCCACGTATAGGCAGTCGTTTACTTAACAGGCAAACTTTTCATCTACCATTAGCAAGAACTAACGCAGGTCAACATTGCCCTTTATATCGCATGCTTTCATTTTGTAATAGTTTACGTTTCAAATTCGATATATTTTTTTGTGTTTCTTTGGCCTCAATTAGAAAAAAAATGTATTTAAATGTTTAATATAATTTCATTTTTCTTTGTATTAATACTATGACTTTGTCTTCTTATATTATGCATGCAGTGTTCACATATAAAAGGGTTCGTGTCCATTTTTGTTCATTGAACTCAGTTTTGTGAACCTTAAATAAATAAATAAATATTTTTAGTAGGTTTTGAAACCTAAACGTTTCGATGTATTTTGACATATGAAATATCGTTAGTAGTCGCTTTAGTAAATATAAAGTTAAAGTTCTTTTCGCTGATGAAATGAAATGTTGTACTAAAATAAATGCAATCCTTTAAATTTTTCCACTCCTTTAAACTTTATAGCAACAAAACTGAAGCGTATAAAATGTATTCGGCTATCCAATATTAATATCGCTCCGTTTCAAAAAGTTTGAGTTGAGAGAAGTCCGTTATCAATATTCATAAGCGCTAGACGCTGTATCTGAGGCGAGCAATAAACAAAGAGCTCCAACTGGAATGAAGCAACAACCGATCTTCGGCTCTTACTTACTGCACCCTCATAAATTTCAGTTTTCAACTTGCACAGCGCAACGTTCGATCAATAAGTGTTTTGTATGGGTTCTATATTTGCAAGCTAATACGCCATATCAAAACTTCCAAGTATCGAAGCCAATATTACTTACGTCATGAGGCACACGATATTACGCGGAAGACCGTATATCCAACAATGTGTATGCGATTATAAACCGTACATGCCGAGCTTAAAGTGTTTGATTATGCATCGACGTAATAAACTTAAGGTTGATGGAGATCAAACAAATTTACTTGCATCGATGCCAGCGTGATCAGGTCACGTGTGTTATGTTACACGGGGTGAAATCAGATCAAACTACATGAGGTAAACTCGAAAATTATGTTATTATAAATTCATGAAAGAGTTAAGTAGGTAGATAGCTTTATTGTTATTTAATACGAGATTTTGTATGTGGATTAATTTAGCTTATCGTTTGAAGGTTAAATGTGTAATTATTTCATATTAGTAACGTCTTTACAGTTAATAACTTTTTTTTACATGGGGTAATCCCTGTGGATATCCACCCTAGCCGGGCAGCTGAGGGTGGGGTATGTCCGACTTGCACGGACTATAACCCCATGGTGCCTCCTTACACCTATTTGGCCGGAGAGCAGAAACTGCCTACGGCACTGCGTCTGCTCATTCGGCAGGAGTCGGCCCCTTATAAGGCCCCTTCTGCTGCCCGAGCGGGCCAAGATAGTAGAAGAGGCGGGTGTTAACCCCCCCACCCCTTATAAACCCCTTATAAGTAGCTAGAAAATTAATCCAAATTTTTCCTTTTCAGTATATAAGGACCTAGTAAATTAAAAGGTATAATTATTAACTATACTTTATAAAACAAAAACGTAATATATTTCTGCTTAACTTATCACCAGAATTTATGGCTTAACTTTCACCTTATATTTGTATGAGCGTGACTTCGTCTAATAAAACAATAATACTTAAAATTGAGGTAATATCAAGACCGCATTATAAAATAATTTTCTATGAATGATTAAAAATAAATTAGTCCGTGAAATATTTGTATGTGCGGGTGGCCGACAATTTTATTCATTATAACCGTAGGTGGGCTATTGAACTTTATATAAAATGACCCATAATTCCCTTGTTGAGGCTCGAGGGAGATAACTCCGGCTAACGTATTAATCTGAAGTCATAAATATTGTTAAAAAATACAGGATACAAACTAGATTGAAAGCCGGTCATAAATTTTCGATTGAGCTGATAATTGTTTGGACATCAAATGACATTAAATAGGATATAGGAGATACGGTACTGTAGCTTTTTAAAATAAGTATATTCTTATAGCTAAAAAAAATTATAAACTCAATCTTTTTTATTTGTTATGTTGAAATGTATAGTTAACATTTTTGTTCACAACGATCCCCGAATACTTTCATAAAAAACGCATATTTTTCAGATATATATAATAGGTTTATTCGACCACCATTGACCGATAAAACAGCAGAGATGCCTTTAATGGGAGTAAAGTATCAAATTCATAATTAAAATTTATGAGGGATGATTTATTAATATTACATATGGGGGTGTTATTGCTGCCAGAAATATTAACCCGTAATAACTGTGGGGTTATGTAAATCCCTTTGTGTTATACGAACCGGATATTATGTACATATTACGTCATACGGATGGAGGATGGATATAAGTATCAGTTCGTATCTTATAGTAATTATAGTAATACATCGACTTAATGAAGGTACTGTGGTAATATTTTATTAAAATTAGAGATTGCCAAAGATAATTAGGATAAATAACTTTAAACTACTTTGAGATATGTTATAAGAAGAGTTAAGTAAAATAATGTATATTCTCAAATGTTTTTAACAGTATCCTGATATTTAGTAAATGTCTTATAAAGTCACTAACTGTACTCGCGACTCCCTTCCAGACAATATCATTTTACTGTATTATAGAAACTACGTGTTCTATTTGAATTAATTTTGCACTCGCTCTTATATTTTCTCGTAGCTTGTTTATTTCTACCTAACCCCTATGAAAAGCGTAATTATATGTAGTCTAAACAATATTCAGTAAATTCCTCCATTTGCTAATAAAAGTGTTTAACATACTATTTAATATTAGGTTTACTTCGATTAATACAAATAAAAAATACATGAAAAAAATACGTTTAAATTTGTTCATACAAAACGGCAATGTCATAGGTAAAAACCTAATATTAAATAGTATGTTAAACACTTTTATTAGCAAATGGAGGAATTTACTGAAGCATCTTTGCCAACGAGTGGCAGTTTATTGATGCCCTTCTTAAAGAAATCAGCTGGACGGGAGGCAACAAATTCTTCAAAGGCATTTTGTACTGCCTCTCGGGTATTGAATTTATTTCCTGTCAAGGAATTATCTAAATTCTGGAAAAAGTAGTAGTCTGTAGGCGCAAGGTCTGGTGAGTAGGGCGGATGACGGAGAACTTCCAACCCCAGTTCTTGCAACTTGGAGATCATCTGCTGTGCAGTATGAGGTTGTGCGTTGTCGTGCAGGAGCAGCGGAGACGAGTGATTGACCAATGCCGGTTGGAGATGTGCTAGCTTCTCCATCATTGTGTTCAGTTCTTCACAGTACACATCTGCAGTAATGCTCACCCCGTTTGGTAAGAAGCTGTGATGAATCACACCGGCACTAGACCACCAAACAATGACCATCACTTTTCTAGGGGTAAATTTTCGATCTTTGATTTAGGAAAATTACTTAATATATACATATAAACGAAATTCGCACAATGGTATTCTAAATCTTTCGCGATATAGCTATATAGATATAGATATATAGATATATCTATCGCGCTTTCACATAGTTTACATAAGATATCTTATACGAGCGGGGATCAGCTGTCCATAAAATTGTTCAATGTAGAAGCATTAACAAATAATAGAACATCGATGAAAGATTGTGTTTACTTCTCAGATAAAAAGAAAATATTGTCAGAAATTATTTACATATTTTAAAAACCGAAGGAAAGAAAATTAAAAAGAATCTTAAACCACAAACGAGACAAGACAATAAAACCAAAAGTAAAAACAGATTGTTAAAACATTTAACGATATCAGAGTTTATGAAGCAGACGACAATGCAAATAACAAAGCTGAAATAACCCCAGACCGATAATATTTATTCAGGGTCCAATTCTATCCGATATCCCACAGGCAGTCTACTGTTTTTGCACCAAAGCTCATTGGACCAAAATTGTTGAATTAGAGCCATCGGTCTCTTTCCGTAAAATTCACACGTAAGGTAAAACAAATGGTCCCGATTCGTCCATTGAAATAACATACGAATCGTCCACTCATATCAGATCCCTTATTGTTTCTCATTTCATTCCATTAACGTTTATGTAAGGAACACTTTCGCTTAATGTTTTCTTTGAGATTTTAGCTCGAGGAATATTAGATGTAAGTAGTAAGTATTATCTTTCTCTTAATTGTACCTATAGTTTTTATATAATAACGGTTTATTCCTTAGTAAATTAATTGGTTTTGTACTATATAAATGTAATAAAAGGACTGGGTTTGATGGATAGAGCAAATATCTCTTTAAATGTACAATTTTAAAATTCAGACATATAATAAACTAGCGGGCCGGGTGAACGTTGTCCTGCCTTGATAATAAAAAAAAACTAAAATTCAACTGCAGCGCCACCTACCGGGTAACATTGTGAATATAAACCATTCTCGGATCTACTGGAACACGCATACAAAGTTTCATCAAAATCAGTCCAGCCGTTTAGGAGGAGTTCAGTGACATACACGCGTAGAGAAGAAGCTTATAAAGATTAACAAGAACTATAAATGCAAGAAACTTTAATCAGTAATCTAAAAGATAAATAGTTATATTAACACTTAATTTAATATTCTGCCCAAAACATCACTGCTTTTAAACTTCTTCAAATCTCTAATAATATTATAAACTAGCAGGCCCGGCGGACGTTATCCCGCTTTGATAATAAAAAAAAAACCTTAACAAATTATATACGCAAACCTTCCTCATGACTCAATTTATCTACTGGTGAAAATCACATGAAAATCGGTTCGGTAGTTTTTTGAGTTAATTGCGAACAGACAGACAGACGAGGCAGATGTCTTTGTTTTATAATATATAGTGATTTGAAGAATTAGTTTGCATGTTATAGCCTATTTGAAATGTATATGTATGTATATGAAAGTATAATAGTAGAAAGTAACTGTATTGTAGATTTTTGCTGAATGGGTTCGCCAATTGTTGGACATCTATTTTTCATTTTCAGATATACTTTTTTTTATGTCTGATTAGTTTATGTAATTTAATTTAGTTGTATGGTTGTTCCAACAATAAAGTATTTCTTTCTTTCTAAAATAATAACAATCGAGAAAGGGTCATTTGACCTGATACGAAGTATCGGGGCTAAGGACGAGTTAGTCTTCTAATAAGAACTGAGCATTACCAAGAAGGAAAAAACTGTGAATGCCTATGCAACCAAGGCACCATGCTGCACAACAAATTTTCGTATGACAACTCCTTAAATAGTCGTGCTAAAGATGATTAAAATTAAAGTTCTTTCTAAAAATGTATGTAATTACTACAGTTGGTTCAATCATACTTATAGTACTTAATAAGTACCTGCGATTTTTTTTAATAGTTAATTTTATAATTGTACCTTGTTACGTTGACTTTAAGCTCGACTTCAACGTTGGGAGGCAGATACACATAAAAGAAGTAGATGATTAAGTATTCAAGGAATATTTAATATTTACATTTCTACATAATACGTAATGTACATATTACACGTTACATATAGATGGCGTTTTGTTACATCATACGAATTAATTTACTGTTCTTTATCAAACAAATGATACGGTATTGTTTTACACGGCCATACATTAACGGAGTTCATTAATTTTATGTTTATTCGCATTACATCGCAATGGGTCTCGATACGGTCGGGTTAATACCAGAAATGTTTATATTTCGCTTACAATGAACAGAAGCGGATTTAATGGATGTACTCGTTGGTATACAGATATAGTACAGAAGTCATGCATGTTCTTTATACAGTTACTTACTACAATAAGTTTAAGTTCTATGGAGGGTTTCACTTTTGTTAAGTTATCATATATTTTAAGCCATTGAATTATTTAATTAATTAATTATATCACTGAGATTAGAAAAATACAGATCAAAATTTACTTAAATTTTTTATTGTATGTTAAATAATAAAATTTTAATCCATAAGTACTAATTAAATAACTAATTTTGTTTCGAAACTAGCTGTAGCCGCGGCATCATTCTCGTAGATATATTTTTATTATTTCAAACAAATCACAATGATTATAATTTTGTTAATTTAGGTAGGTAGTAGTAGGTAGTAGTTAGTAGGTAGATAGTAGGTAGCCCTCTTAATATACCTTTGACCTTTGTTACATCTGTTAATATTTATCATACATATAGAGGAGTGTAAAGGTATATCGCCTATATTTTCATATCCTTTCGTCTTCTGTAAGTCTTTCTCTCTCAGTTAAAGTCTTGGTTAAATCTGTGACATTTATTTCACAGATAAGATCGGGTCGTGGGTAGAAATTTGCATCCTACTTGATCGCGAGCACTATATGCATAGTGATAAACTCTTTACAGCAGCCCTCTTACTGTTTATCGCGTTTAGAGATTAACCTATAT
>MU160348.1:54069-88119 GCA_015888305.1 Antheraea pernyi | reverse complement strand
CAACGTAGGTATACTACTATGTATTACCTGCTTTATTTTAGTAAATAACATTGTCACACAAATATCCAGAATTCTCTCCATTCCATGTCGCTTAAGTTACTTTTACAGCGATATATTTCATCATGTAGTTAAAGCCCTGAGGACATGAGTGTTCGTGGTACACGGCGAGCGTGCGAGCGAGTGTCGAAAACCACGTCGTAGTCGAAGATGATATGATCTTTCAAAGCACAGCATACATCGCACTTACAACAGAATTTACAAGGGTAGTCGGCCATGGGAAATTTATACGATGCTTATAGAGTGACAAGCTATGATGGCCGTTTTGACACATTTCAATAGTAATGTGAAATGTCGATTGATTTTCGGAAAAAATAAATAATCAAATGCAGTTTTGCTCGTAATCGATGTTATGTATAAATATACACACTATATAAATATATCTACTAGCCTCTGCCCGCAACTTTGTTCACGTGGAATAGTTACTTTGAGCTAACGCTAACACGCAGCGGAAGTTCTCAAGAGAAAAAACTACCCGATTTTGAAACATTCTTCATTGGTGCTCAGCTCCTATTGGCCTTAGTGTGATGATATATAGCCTATAACCTTCCTTGATAAATAAGCTATATAACACAGAAATAATTTTTCAAATCGGACCAGTAATTCCTGAGATTACTCACTACAACGTCACAAACTCACAAACTTTACCTCTTTATAATATTAGTATAGATGTATCTAATATAATATATTATATGAATTTTGGAAAATGTAAATGCCGTATTGCGTTGTAAATAAATACACTAATAATTATAATCCATTAAGGACTCTGTGAAACGGCATGGTTTTCTTTTTCTTGGTAAAAACGTGAAAGATTTGTTCACGAGACCATATTGTATAGTTAGATATATTAGTACAGTCACATATATACGTAGTATATAGTTTAGTTATAGATATATATAATTTACAAAACTGTACTAAATTAATTCTGTGCCCTAAAATTATACCTTCGATCGTTTTAGGACGTCACTATTGACAATAAAGAACGACAATTCGCCCCTTCAAATTTAGTTGTTCATTTATACGAAACTTCATGAGCGGACAAACGTTAGAACGGCCAACATAGCGTGCCGCTATTATAATATCGCAAATCATACCTTGTTTAAGTTTACTAACTGTATCATTTATTAACGTCAGTATTTTATATTACAGGCATATTTATTTTATGGTGCCCATAAAATAGGAGTAGTTTTACACAATTATTATTTTATGTTCTGTGTAGTTCTACACACTTAAAGTTACGGTTTTGTACTATTTCCCTTTGAATCAAAACAAAAGCAGTTAACAATACCATACAAACCTTACTTCCTATTCGCATTCCGCAAGAATGTTATTATTTCATAAGTATCAGTGTTAGTAAAAGAGTGAACAGTAATGTAATAATTTCAGTTACATATAAATAACTAATATATGAGGTAACAGTGTCATAAATGCCGGTTTATTTTTTATTTATTTTTTATTGTAGTACAATCCAAAAACAATGGCGACCATCGAGTGACACACAGTCCATCACCGGTCGCCGCTGTCATGCCGGCCTGCGAAAAACTGGATATGCACAGGCTGATCGCGAACGCGACCCGCAGAAGCGAATCACTATGACGGGCTTTTTCGTCATATACATGGTGGTTGCGACCCAGTCAGGCTGTAAAACCCTACCATCCCGCTTTCGCCATTGCCTCGTTCGTTATTCAGTAGGGTGCACCACGTGCAGGTGAGGTTGGCTTGGATGTCTCAAGTCTTAGATGTTATTCAACACCCCTTACACCCCAAATTTTCAAACCAATCAAGCTTCACTAAACTAACTGAATGATCATATAGACCTATATATGTAGTTATTTAACACCCAGACAGAATTAACAATTGTGCTCTTCACAGAAAAGACGCTAATGTGCGGGGAACCAACTGACATGTCAATTCAATAGTTGCAACTTTTACCTTTTTTTTTTTTTAACGGGGGAAATCCCTTATGGATACGCCACCCTCCCGGGGGAGAGGGTGGGTTATGTCCGAGTCGCACGGACTAAAACCCCACGGTGTACCGACAGACCGTTTTGTGGGGGCGGCAAGGGATCGTTCAAGCTAATCAACCTTGTAGAGCCGCCCCCACGGTCCGCCCGGCGGAAGGTGACCGCCGGGCTCCTACCTATAGAGGGACAGACCAGGTACACACCGGCTGCCCCCCCTCGTCCGCCGGACCCGTGCAATGAGGAGATGGGCCCCCCGTCCATCCCCTCAGGTCCGGCTACGGTGGCAGGAGGAGTTGGGCGAAGCGCCTTCTCCTCCTGCCTGTCCTCCTTTGGCGGAGACGGCCACTTTGAGGGTCTGCCTCGCGGGCCCTCTCCGCCTCCTCCTTCTGCGAGATGACCTCCTCGCAGAAGGAGGCCATCGCTCGCCAAGCCTGTTCGCTGCCGAGCATGGCCGAAACCACGCTCGGCAGCGATAAGTCCGTTCCCACGGCCGCCGCCAGGATGCGGCGCTGCTCCCCCCACGCAGCACACTCAGACAGCGTGTGCTGCGCGGTATCTTCCTCAGCGCCGCACTCGTGGCAGGCGGCCGTCGGCTCCCTGCGTGCGATCCGGTGCATCGCCAAGCATTTGTAGGTGTCTTCCGGCAGCTGTAATTGAAAGAAAGGAGGACTGCCCCCTATAGAGTTAGCATGTTTACTAATTCAGATCACGTTGTCATTTAACATCAAATGAGTTTGTGGTAAAATGCTAAAAGCTATAAAATCATTGATATATAAAAACCCAAATAACCCAGTCAACGTCTCAAACCCGTCCGCATAAAATGAGTGCACAATTGAGAATTCAGACGTCGATTCAATTAGTCTCTCGTCACTCGCGTCTTTGGACTTTTTGTATGTTGAATATGCAAAAACATAAGTTTATAATACAGTATAACTACTTAGGTACACCAGTGAGTTTTTGGGGACGGTTTCGAGTGTTACTTTTTTTAGAGACTGTGCATTTTGGGTTTTTATATATCAATGTATATAAAAAAAAATCAATCTCAAGTATCTGAGTGCATTGTACGATCTGTATTTATGTAATTGAGCACATTACACAACTGCTTTCGTTTCAAATTATACCGTTGATCCAGAGTTCATTTAAAATTAAAAAAATATTCCAACTCTCAGTGAAGTAGAAGAAGAAGTAAGTTGTTTTAATTATAAGCATATATACTTATATTTCGATGTATCATATTTACTCGTTTACGTTAAATCTTCCATTTATTATTTCTATAAATTTTTAATTAGATATTTAAATTAAATTTGTGTCTGTGGTAAAACTAATGTCTGTCACTTGTGGTACCTAGGTAGAACGAACTCTTTTAAAAAAACAATTATAAATATGATTGACTTTCATGCCGGCTTTTATCTATGACAGGGAAGCTTTCCGATCATAATGTTTTAATTTTCGTAATTGCCTTATGAGGGTGAAATTAAATTGAGTATTTATTTATTTGATTTAATTTTCATTTGCCATATTTTTGTAGCCCTTGTTTAATGAATAATTACTTTATCATGTACGTAATAATTCCTAATCATTAAAAAGTAACGTCTTAAAAATAATTACATTTCATGGTAAGATCTACAATGAATTTACTAAAATACTTAAAAATATATGATTAATAAGTATGCATTAGTAGAACTTTCGGGTAAATAAGTACGTGATTCCACCAAAATGGTTATCGTAACAAGATACCGAGTGTTGGTAACTAAAATAGACGTGCGAAAGAGCCCCGCCGCTTCATCACTGTTGTGACTCATGCTCAGACCATCCAATCCAAGGAGAACTCTGGAACAGCGTTGCCGGTTCGCGCTCTTTCCAAGAATTTCTCATATATATCACTCGACTATTAATGCGCGCGATGACTCTTGTACGTGATCATAAATAGTGTCAAACGACGATTTATTTTTAAAAATAATACTCATGGACTTCTTAAAGAACATCCAAAGTTACGAGACACGTACCCAAAAATATTTAAATATTTTTAAATATTTATTTAAGGTGGCTTTTAATAAATATGCTGGTTACTTGTTGTTACAAAGTGTTCTTTTATAGAACTGTTGTAGCAGGATCGTTGACAGCAACTGAAGTCTCAGTGACCAAAAAATACTGAATATTTTTTTTGTAATAGAAATTCAGTAATAATAATTTAAGGGATATGTAAATTATTATTTACAAGCGAAAACTAGATAAGTAAGCAATTCAATTTAGGTTTGAATAGATAATAAATATTATTTTTAGTCTATACAATAACATTGTTACTTTTTTTTTGTCTGAGATGTGTATAGCATTTAAGATTTAACAAACGTTTTCATCACATTTCATATCATCATTTACATATATATATATATAATATCAGCGATCTATCTATAATGTAATATTTTATTATTTATATATTTTGTATTAATTTTAATATTCGTCTAAATACTCTAAAAACAGTAAAATAAAAGAAATAAATTATTTTGTTACAGTGGAGAGCTCAGGCGATCGCTTACCCATCACATCAGGCAGACCGGGTGATCCCTCTCCGCCTATATTCGAACAAATCTTCAAGAATGCCAGGTTTGCGCAAGGCGGCAACGCTAAGTTCGAAGGAAAACTTAGAGGAAATCCTACGCCCGTCGTTTCCTGGACAAGAAAGAAAGCACCCTTAGTAGAATGTAACAAATATAGTATGAGTTACAATGAACTGACAGGTGATGTATCCTTGTTGATTAAACAGATAGGACCGGGTGATGAAGGCGAGTATACTTGCACCGCTCGTAACCAGTACGGTGAAGCCATATGCTCTGTGTATATTCAGCCAGAAGGCGTACCAGTTCCCGCTCACCCAGCTAGTCAGCAACAAAGCTACAGGCATGTCAGTGAAACTGTCGAGCATAAATCTTATGGTACTCAGGGTTACACTTCAGAACAGTCGCGACAAACGCAAAAAGTTGCTTACACTAACGGTACGGACTATTCTTCTACAAATGACTTTAAGGTGGATACTTTCGAATACAGACTATTAAGAGAAGTATCATTCAGAGAGTCTATTACGAAGAGATATGTAGGAGAAAGTGATATGTACATCAGCACTGAAATAGACAAGTCGCTAGGATCAGTGTCTCCACCGAAAATTGCACAGAAACCTAGAAATTCTAAACTTCAAGAAGGAACAGATGCACAGTTTCAGGTACAGCTTTCTGGTAATCCTAGACCAAGAGTAACTTGGTTTAAAAACGGGCAAAGAATTGTTAATTCGAACAAGCACGAGATCGTCACAACACAAAATCAAACAACGCTTAGGATAAAGAACACACATAAATCAGACTCTGGTCATTACACTTTACTGGCCGAAAATCCTAATGGTTGTATCGTTACCTCAGCCTATCTTGCTGTGGAATCTCCACAAGAAACGTACGTACAAGATCACAAATCACAATATATCGTGGACAGTCAACAAACAGGAATCGAAGAGAGAGTAGAAATAAGTGAAAAAGCTCTTGCTCCACAATTTGTAAAGGTCTGCCAAGATCGTGATGTTACGGAGGGTAAGATGACGCGATTCGATTGCCGCGTCACTGGCAGACCTTACCCAGAAGTCACGTGGTTCATTAATGATAGACAGATACGAGACGATTATAATCATAAGATATTAGTAAACGAATCAGGTAATCATGCGCTTATGATAACAAACGTCGATCTCAGAGATAGTGGCGTGGTCACATGCATTGCGCGAAACAAAAGCGGTGAGACATCCTTTCAATGTCGACTGAACGTTATCGAGAAAGAGCAAGTTGTAGCACCCAAGTTCGTAGAAAGGTTTAGTACTTTGAATGTCAGAGAGGGTGAACCAGTCGCATTAAATGCACGCGCAGTCGGTACACCGACACCACGTATCACATGGCAGAAGGACGGCGTTCCAATAATACCCAATCCAGAATTACGAATAAATACCGATGGTGGGGCCTCGACGCTGGACATTCCGCGAGCCAAGGCGTCGGATGCGGCATGGTATCAATGCACAGCCCAGAACGTCGCAGGTTCCACCGCTACTCGGGCTAGGCTCTACGTTGAAGTACCGAAGGAGCCTCCGCCTGAGCAAAAGCGTCTGCACTTACCCCGTCCTACGAAGATTATCGAACCAGAGTGAGTAATATAGCAATCAATACTTTAAACTCATGTTAACAGCTTCATCATTATTTACTTAAATAATAATTGAAAAACATTAAACAATTTCTTTTCACATATGATATATTTGAAATTCATAAAATATTGTAGTCTACAAAAAATATCAATAATTATATTTTTGATTACGTTACTGCTTTAAAAAATTAAGTATGCGTTTTTATATTCTACAATAGTTTATTACCCTTATAATAAATATTTTATGTATTTATTATTAAGTTCGTGTTTAAATTAATATTGACGCTGTATAATTATACTTTAATAGGCCTGCTCCTGGACCAGAAATCATATATTTAAGGCACGTGGAAAGGGCAAGACCTTATGTTCCTCCTGGAGAGGAAGACCGAGTTTATCCTCCACCACAGTTTATAGTGCCACTAAAAAGTGTAACGCAGATGGAAGGTGGCAAAATTCACTTTGAAACGAGGATAGAACCGGTCGGCGACCCATCGATGAACATCGAATGGTTAAAGAATGGACAGAGTATCGAAGCAAGTAAGTTCAACACAACTTTTATTCTATATACTCATAATGTTATGTTACTCCATATTAGCATATGTAGTATCTTCCTTTTTTTGACTGGTGATGAGTTTACTTGTATGCCTATAATGTATATAAAACATAAATCCTACATGTACATAATATAGACGTATGGGTATTTCTAGTAGCTTGACAAACTCTTCAATATCGTTATAGACTTATGAACTGTAGCAATAACTGTAAATAATAGTTTACCAATAAAAGGTGCTAATTATTTGTATTTTTCAGGTTCCAGATTTACATCAATATTCCGTTTTGGTTACATTTCTCTTGATATGCTCAGTCTTAACATTCAGGATAGTGGTGAATATACTTGTAGAGCTGTTAGTGCAACAGGTGTAGCAGAAACTAAAGCTATGTTACACGTAACACCAAGAGCTACTATCGAAAGAACGAGTCAACATCCTGAAACTTTACAATACATTCAACAATTGGAGGATTATTCTAAGTATCAACACCAAGAATCCGTCGAAGAGCAAATCTCTCAAAGGCCACAATTTATAAGGCCTTTACAAGATCTTGGTGAACTTCAAGAGGGTAGAAATGCTCACTTTGAAGCACAATTGACTCCAGTCAGCGATCCTACGATGAGAGTAGAGTGGTATAAAGATGGCAGACCTATTACAGCCAGCTCGCGAATCACGTCAATCTTCAACTTCGGTTACGTCTCCCTTAACATCATGCACCTACGGGCTGAAGATGCAGGTTCGTACACAGTGAGGGCTGTAAACAAATTAGGTGAAGCTGTCAGTACTGCTTCAATTAGAGTCGCTGCTAGAAGCACTGTCACCGGAGATCTTGGAATACCTGAACAGCGGAGATATATTGAAAAGACTGAAGAATTAGAAGCATATCAGCAACAACAACACCAGAAATATTATCAAGAAGTACCAGAAAGTACACAGAAACCGGAGTTTAAAACTCCCATCAGAGATCAAATTAATATTAAGGAAGGAGGATTCGCCCATTTTGAAGCTCGCCTTGAACCAGTTGGTGATTCTACTTTGAGAGTTGAATGGTTGAAAGATGGACGTCCTGTTGAAGCTAGTTCTAGAATTACTACATTCTTTAACTTTGGCTATGTTGCTTTAACGATTAAATCGGTAACAGTACATGATGCCGGACATTACACCTGCCGAGCTTATAATGCCATCGGTCAAGCTATCACTAATGCTAACCTTACAATCGTTACAAAGAAAGATATAATTGCGGAGTCACAACATCCCGGTGGTTTAGAAAAGATTCAATACTTAGAAGACTCTAGCCGGTACTCAAGGCGAGCAGAAGAAGAGGTAAAAGTCACTCAGAAACCTAGATTTTTGGGACCATTAAAAGGAACAAATAAGATTGTAGAAGGCCAAAGTGCTCATTTTGAAGCAAGAGTTGAGCCACAAAGTGATTTAACAATGAAAGTAGATTGGTACTTCAATGGAAAACAGATTACAAGCGCGAATCGTATTCAAACATATCATGATTTCGGCTATGTTGCACTCGACATTGCTAGTGTTCGTGCTGAAGATACAGGAGTATACACAGTTGTGGCCCACAATGCAGCAGGCGAGGCACAACTTAGCGCTTCAATGACAGTAGAAAGTAAGTATATTAAATATATTTCTTAAAGATCTTAGATTTACTTTATTTCCATATTATTTCATTTTTAATTTATTTACCTTGTATATTAACATTTTTTAAAATGGAACCATAACGATACTCGTATTTTTTAACCGACTTCAAAAAAAGGAGGAGGTTATCAATTCGTCTGTATTTTTTTATTTTTTTTATGTTTGTTACCTCATAACTTTGGACTGGGTGAACCGATTTTGATTATTCTTTTTTTATTTGAAAGCTGGTACTTCCAGTGTGGTCCCATTTTAATTTGGTATAGTTCCGACAACGGCATCCAGTGCAAAACCGTATAAGTTTCAAATTTGCATTAAGTATGTACACGACAAATAGACGAATAACTCAATATTACGCTAACCGGTTTCGATGATTCATTTTTTATTGAAAAGGATGTACTTCAAGGGTAGTTTGATGAGAGTTTGGTTAGGTTCTGATTATGGGATCCGTGGCAAAGTAAGAAAACTTTCAAGAAACGAGCCTACTCTGTCCGTAAATATTGAATTTAGGTACTTGAGTTGCAATCAAAGGAGTGAACGGAACGTCTTTGGTGTTTCGGTATCTACCATATAAATTACCATAACTTATTTGTAAACCAATTCGTTTTCACATATGATTACATTTTTAGTAAGTTAAACTTAAAAGGTAGGTTTGTAAAGTTTTGTAGGTGGTAGCGCCACACTGAAGCTATTACTGGTTTCAGCATGATTGGGTCGGCTCGCCCGAGGTAGTATCACCCTCTCGTAGAAAACCTGCGTGAAGTGACAGTGCTTGTATTGTTGCGTTTCGTTCGGTCAGTGAGAGCGCCGGAGGCCCACTTCATCTACCCCTATTCCCTATCCCATCCCCCCTTCCCGAAACACAGATTGGCAACGCACTTGCAACTGCCCTAGTTTTGATAGTGTTTAAGGACTGTACCTGTTCGTTTGCCACATATGACATAAAAAAAGTATAAAATTACTTTGGATCGCGAGTGTTTTTTACGTATAAATTTTATAAAATTGTAAACAAAGGTGGTTTATTCATACTTTTAATGAAATATTTTTGTAACCTGTCGACGATTACTAGTTATTAATACAATTAATATGTGTGAATGTCTCTCTGTAAATAAATATTTTAAAATTAGCAAATCTGTTGTTTTCTTTTACAATTACAGAAAGTTATAAAATTATACCAATATACGTGGACAAGATAAATCTCTTTGCTAAGATAAGCCATAATAATCTAGATTTTATGCTCTGGTTTAATACCGTTTATACCGAATACGAAACATCGATTCAGCTCTTAATTTGTTCATGCATCTTCTTTCACTAAAAAGTCCCGGTCGCTTACAGTCTTCGTGTTGCGATATGTTGCTAGTTCAGGTGTAAATAAATAGACGCTTTAAAACTAGGGCACGAGTGGTAACATTTTTATCGACTAATAGATTTTTGGTTGAGCAGAATGTGAGTGCGTGTCAACGCCGCACGGCGTCGTGTCTGGCAGTTTCAATTTCTGGACCGTATAGATTAATTACCAGATAGCATGTTTGTTGTCTCTGACACAATACATTCCAGCTTATGTAACCACATGACATAGAGTCTAGGCATTGACACACTGAGAGATACTGCTGAAATTCCTAGTTACTATTTCCAATAAAAAATCACAGAATGTTTATGCATTCCGACTTGCCAATCGATTTCTACAACAATTTGTCGGACTATAAATCTCATACCATCATAACACCAGGTTTAACAAATACAAATCTTCCACAAATTACTGCCAAAATTCATATTTATGGCGGGCTAGTCACTCCTTCAACGTGAAGGAACTTCACTCATAAGTGAGATTGGTGATATTGACTTTTTTTATTATAGGGGGCAAACGAACAGGTGGGTTACCTGATGGTAAGTTATTAACGCCGTCCATAGACACTAGCAACACTAGAGGAGTCGCAAGTGTGTTGCCGGCCTGTATTTAAGGGAGGGAGTGTGGGGGAGGAGGAGTTGGAATGGGGGATGGGTCGAAATGTGCGTTTTTAACCGACTTCAAAAAAAGGAGGAGGTTATCAATTCGATTGTATTTTTTTTAAAATGTTTTTTACCTCATAACTTTGGACTGGGTGAACCGATTTTGATTATTCTTTTTTTATTTGAAAGCTGGTGCTTCCCATGTGGTCCCATTTCATGGTCATCATGTCATGGTCCAGTTCCGACAACGGCATCCAGTGCAAAACCATATAAGTTTTAAATTTGCATTAAGTATGTACACGACAAATAGACGAATAACACAATATCACACGAACCGATTTCGATGATTCATTTTTTATTGGAAAGGATGTACTTCAAGGGTAGTTTGATGAGGGTTTGGTTAGGTTCTGATTATGGGATCCGTGACAAAGTAAGTAAACTTTCAAGAAACGAGCCTACTCCTTTCTTAAGGGCCGGCAACGCATCTGTGTTTCCTCTCGTGTCGCAATTGTCCATGGGCGGCCGTGATCACTTACCATCAGGTGACCCGTATGTTCGTTTGCCACCAATATTATAAAAAAAACTCTTCAATTCTTAGGAGCCTATTGTGCTTATGTTCGTTGCTGTGTTGCAACATGACGCAAGCATTGTAATTACATTACTTAAGGTGTATAATGTGTGAAGCGATGGTAGCCGAGTTGGTGGTAGAAACTATCGCGGATTACTGAAAAGGTTGCGTTCGTACCAAACGTTACTTATTGTACAACCAATTGAAACCATATCGCATACTATACCGATAGATACCATACCGCAAAAATGCGCATATTTTAATATACTTAAGGCGGAACGGAGTTCGCGGGCACTGCTAGTAAAATATATTTATGTACACTAAAAATGGAAAAATAAAGTAAATTTTCAAAAAAAAGTATTAACCTACTTCAATATCAATCAAAAACCCATAGGGCACTAAAAAGCGGAAAATAAATAGTTTATCAAATTAACCAAATGAAATAAAACATGAATATGTGTGCTACCTAGTGATGTACTGGAAGTCGGTACCAACCAAAATTTTTGTATTACAGAGACGCGAGACGCACCGACTTCCAATACATCTCTAGGTAGACTATTTATTTTCCGCTTTTTAGTGCCCTATGGGTTATTGATTGATATTGAAGTCGGTTAATACTTTTTTTTGAAAATTTATTAACACTACCTTAAGTAAGGCGATAACGTTTTTAGCTAGAACGTTCTATAATGATGGCGGTTGCAAACAATAATAAACTATTAATATTTTTGAATTTTATTATTATTATGTTTGCTTAGTACAACAATAATAGATACAATTGATTATACTGTTATTTGTCGACGGGGACTACTAAATGGTGATGTTCTATTGTAATCATTAATTATTGTGTATTGTAGCTGTCAGCCTTCCAAATAAATAAATAAATAATAGTAGAACTTTTAGTCGACGTACCTTACATTTATTATATTTAGACAACACGCGTTAAACAAGCAGGAATATAAATATTCTATACTCGACTGGGTTCCGACTACCATACAAGCGTCACAGATACTCTCTTTCAGTTTGTAACGAGCCTGGATCAAGCGGTGAACAAGAGGTGATGGATCTTTCCAATAAATCTACAATTCTATATATTTCCCACATACGGTGGTACAACAAGAGCATTTCTCAGGTTCAGACTTGATGTTTCTCCTCCGTTAACCGTTAGTGTTACCGACTTAGTAAAATCTGTCGGTAAAATGCCTGGGTTCGAACATGAGGACATCAAATTAACTATTCCCCTGGGATTTACCAATTATATATACAGTTAACAAATTAATACTTCAATTAGCTTTTCCCACGACTCCATCTGCATATTTTTAATACACTAAAAAGTAGCCATATTCTTTTCCAAGTCTCGGGTTACATTATGCCAAATTTCGTTGCCATGCTGTATTTTTGGTCTTGAAAAAGAAACTAATAGAGAGTTACTCTTCCTTTGTAATGTTGGTATTACAGCACGAGTGCGAGAAGAAGGGAGTACTTTCTCTCTTACATCACCCAGTGTCAGAATGTCCTTGGCCGCGATTGTGTAATAATTTTGAAGCGATGAGGGCTTAGTTAATATCGTCTTCGGACACCGCGTCGATGAAGGTAGGTTGGAATCCTGCTGATAAAGAGCTTTCGGTGAAGGAAAACATCGCGATAAAACCATAGCCACGGGATGTTCTTCTCACACACCTCTTGCGGGGCGAGCGGGGAGTCAGTGTCAGGGTAACCCTTCTGACTGAGTCTTCACTCTCCTCCCGCTTCAACGGGAGTGTCTGCTGTATTGGGGTGTGAGCGCTATTTTCATGACGCTTCCCTGTGGTCGTCACATATCGATCACCCTTCTTCCGGCGGCGATTGCTGGAGTGATCTATCCGGTATCTGATCGTTCATACTTGCTAGGTGCTTCTAGGCGCTTCTTGAATTCTTCAAAAAACCATAGCATGGGGGTAGAGGCTTTTTATAAGCCTGTCTGGCTAGCTACCACCCTCAAATTGAATATCTGTCGCCAAGAACTTGTTAGTGTGTTCCGACATCTATACTAGAGAACCAATTCCCCCTAAGGTTTAGCATGCTTTCCACCTTAGACCACATTGTCATTTAACATGAGATGAGATGTCATTTAACTTATGTTTTTATTTAATATATTTCATGACCAAATTGACTGTCCACAAATTACTAATCACTTCAAATTTAATATTCCTACTAAACTTCCGAGATTTAATAAATACGTTCCATTTTATATTTCTCAGTCATGTACTAATTTAGGCTTTTACTCTCCAGTCAACAGAATATCTAGGTCATATAACTCACTCCATAAAACATGCGACATTTTCTCAACTAAACGAAATCATTTCAAAACAACGATAGAGACATATCAGTCTCTTCACAAGACACAGTTATAATTTTTTTTTTTTCAGTATTTCCTATATTTCTCTTTCTGTTTCAATCTTCTCGTTTTTGTATTATCATGTAATTTTTTTTTTTAAATGTAAAATAGTTTAATCTTTTGTTTTATTAATATTTAATTTATTGTTGGAGCATGCCGTGGTTGTCTTTAAATATGACTACATTTATAATGTGTTACAATAGTTCTACTTTTTTTTATATACTAATGTATTGTCATGTTGACGACCCTAAAATAAATAAATAAATGAGATTATGGCCGAACTCTTAAACCTATATTTTGGGGTGTAAGGGGTGTCTTGGGGTGTAAGCTGTGTCGAATAACATCATAAGACTTGAGACACCAATCCAACCTCACCTGCACGTGGTGCACCCTGCTGAATAACGAGGCAATGGCGAAAGCGGGGTGGTAGGGTTTTACAGTCCGACTGGGTCGCAACCACCAACTATATGGCGAAAAAGCCCGCCATAGTGATTCGCTTCCGTGGGTCGTGTTTCGGGATCAGCCTGTGCATATCCAGTTTTTCGCAGGCCGGCATGACAGTGGCGACCGGCGATGGATAAATTCTCTCTTGGTGGTCACCATTGTTTTTGGATTGTACTGTGCTTACCATCAGGAATAGGGCAGTCATTTTGCCGCGCTACAATAAAAAAAAAGCATTTCAAAAAATAGCCTTGTGGATAGGCGCTGACGCGGTATGCGTTAGTTCATTTGCATGTGTATTATTTGCATTTATGTAATATGCTTTTGGGCCGTTGTTACACTTAAACTATTAAACACTGCTGTCGTGATCATTGTAGTTTCGTTCTTTTGCACTCAGTGCGTCGCAAGCTTGATTGTTCTATTGTGAAATGACCTCACGATCTTTGGCACATCGCTAAGTTGACGATCATCAATATACTTCAAAGTGTATTTGTTATGCTAAGTTAGGGTTAATAACTGTATCGTTATTGTCTAGTACGATATGCGGTCGCCGATTGCGCGTGTGATTGACTCCGTGAGAGTTTCCTTTGTTATGACATCGGAACGCGTGCGGGTACTGCGGGGGTTATCATTAATATAACTTAATGATGCAACTGCTTATTTCACATTACTATTGATCGTTTAGCTGTCAAAATTGTATTTCATTCATTAACTTTCCAAGCAACAATATTAAGGAAAGTATAGAATTTTTCCAAAAACAGTTATTAATACAAATAAAGTCCGTCAACAGCTACCAAAGAAAAATATCCGTTGATAAACGTGTCGTTTATTTCAAAATAAGCTAAATTCAATTTAATCGTTGATATAATGTGTTTAAGATTTCCAGTTTAAGAGATCCAAAGTTCATTTTTTTCCGTCCATAAGGGTTTTTAGTTGTTTTTTTATGATCTTCACATTTTACGTGTACAAAATTTGAAGAAGTTAAAAAAAAGTGTGCGTGTACTTATGCACACGCGTTATAAGTTATATTTCATAAATCATAAATCTTTAATTTTTTTTAATCTTTCGCCTTATTCTACTTTTGTAGAAAAAACGACACTAACAATAGAAAAAAGGTATTTATTTCATTGAAAGTTTTAATACAAAGAAATGCAAACAACAAATATAAAGAAACAAAATGGCGACTATAGCTAACTTCAGGGTGTGGGTTTTTCGTGACGGTGTGCGCGTGCATCGTAAATATTTACTCTCGTCATTTTTCTCTAACGCGACAAAAGATGTATAACTTCAAAATAACTTCAATATGTATAAGCAGTAACCAGTAGTTCTTGAGATTAGCGCGTTCAAGCAAACAAACTCTTCAGGTTTATAATATTACTTTAGATATAGATAAAAAAATTAATCCAAACCTGTTAAAACAGCAGCGTTGATATCCAAGAGATTTACGAAACCTATCAAAAATCACAATTATAATTTTGGTTCACGTATATCGTGACTAAAGACGAATTGAATTTAAAATTGAATTGAATGGTGTTTTTTTTATTTATTTATTTTACTGTATAATTATGCATAGTTTAATCACATTAATATATTTTTTGATATTTCGCATTTTTGGAAAACATCTGTCTTTGCGATGATCCGATCGGAAAATCTTGAGATCTATATAAAATCCATATCGACTTATTTATGTATAGCTTTGTTTCCATTGAATATAAGCACACTTTATACATACTAAACTTTACACTAGTTATACTTGCAGTGATATAAGTGACTGAGTTATCACTGTATAGATTGTATCTGATCTATCCAATTTACTCTTTTCAACTGACGCAATTCGTTCTCATACATCGGACTGCGGTAGTGTAATCATTATTTGAACTCAATTAACGAATTGCTAAATAAAAAAAGTATTTTCTAGCAGTACTTTCCTCCTTTCTTTCGTACCTTTCACGTGTATAAATTATTTGTTACAGTGTTTACTATATTCACAGGCCTATTTTGTCACTTCCTATTTAGGGGCACGCTAATTTTCGAAAGTTATAAATCCATAATTTGGTGTATCTGAAAAAGTGCAAAAATGTATACCTTATTTTGGGTACTTGTAGCATATAATAGTAAGATACTGTTCTAAAATTTTCAGAACGAAAACCAGTAATTACATGTATTCGGTATTTTAGAATTTCCCTTTAAGGGGGCACACAGTGCTACCGCGTGCCCCCACGAAAAAAGCCCTGTCCATTCATATTGTTTTTCTTTTTACTAAAAGCTAAATTCATTGACTACAGACATAGAATTTAGCTAGGTATAGAATATTAATTTATGAAATATGATAAATAATTATAACAAATGTAGTTAGAGAGGTAAAGTTATACCTGAAGCTTAAAAATTATATTAGAAGTTAAAAATAAAATTGAAATAATGATCCATTCGAATTATAGTTGTCTAAGTAAATATATATTACAATTGTTTTTACCATAATTCTTTGTACAGAAACCATTGAATCTGCCCCTATGTACCTATAGATATGCAGTGTGGAGTTTTTGGCGGGATCTTGGAATGCCGTGTAGTGGTTTTTATATTTTATCTATAATCTTGTGTTATTTGGCTTTATACTGTGTAATGCTGATGGTGCTTTATGTAATATAGTTTGATTATTGTGCACAGGTGAAGTGGATCGGAAATAATAACACGGAGCATGGATTCTGACTTGCCACAAAAACTCTCAGGAAAGTTCTAACACGATAGCCACCATTTTCTTAGTTCATTGAATTTATATCAAGAAACTTGTAATATCGTCACTCACTTGACAATGGCAGTAATAGTCTACTAGAAGACTGGTTGCCAAAAATAAAATAAAAGAAATAGGCAGTGCGGAAAAGGTTAAAAACATCTCCGTCCTCTGTTTCTCAGCCGATTTTCTTCATTTTTGTTTTGTAGCTACTGACGAGCGTTATCAATAAAAAATATCTGTGGTCGAAGTTCGACCACTGGAAGAGCACTCTTTAGAATGATTGTTGACATTAATTTTAGCACGGTATGTAGTGGAAGCTCTATTACGCTGATATGGCAGTAGTGTTATGTAAGTACTGTGAATGGTGCAATCAAAATAAATTAAAAGAAAACGTTTTCTTGAATTGTTTTAATTTTATATACATCAACCCACATAGATTCTGCGTTTCTTTTCAAGTTTCTCGTAACATATTAAAACCAACGGCTGTTAATTAAACTCTGTTCTTACAGAACTTTTACTGTAACATCTTTATATGGAGAGTCATAATGGTTTGTGCTAATATTTCTCGAAATCTTTCGATTCTACACATTGTGGGCGTCTATGAGTTATGAGTACACTCAGCTTACACTTTCTTTAGAAATATGTGTATTCTATATTAATATTCATGTTTGATGAACAATTATTGATTCTAAACTTTCATAATATACCGCCTATGACCGCCTACGGCGTAGATCCCATAGTAAAGACATAGGACAGAAAGAAATGAATTTCGAAATTCATTCGTGTGAACAAGATTAATAATGAGTGAATTAAAAATTAATAGTGTTTACATAATTTATGATTTTAAGCTACAGAGATACATCATTCATACGTGTAAGGAATATGTGAATTAGTTGTTACGAATGTTACAATAAAACTTATCGTAATTTTGATAATTTTATACCCAAATGTATATAAAATATATACACATATAAAACATTGCGGGTATCAGCGTGTGCACGCGGAGAAAGTGAATTGGCTTATTTGTATTAAATTATGAGAATAAATTATAAGAATGATAATGATAATAAACTATATACGTCGCCTCAGATACACTGTAGCAACCAACTTCACAAGAAGTTCAAAGACTTTTATATCTGCTGTACTCTGGAGAAGTGAAATCACCTCCTAGCCAACGTGATTACCCCTTTTTACGATATGGGATCGTAGTAAGGAAGCTTTTCTTTGAAAAAAAAAAATTAACAGCAGTCCACATTTCTGGTTTTTTTTCAGGATTCGTAGTTTCAGAGTTTTCTTAGTAATAGTAATATAATGTTAGATATAATAAACCAGTATAAAAGTATAAAATATGAAAATTATAATAGAAAATAAAGGCAAATAAAATGACATATCAATGTCATATATGTATAAAATGTATTGTTAAAATAATAAACAATGGAGACAAAGCCGCGGTTAAGTACAAGTATCAACTTGTACTAAATAGTTTTAAGCCAGTCACAGTGACTCTTGTATAGGTTCCCCTTTTTACGAATCAGCACCAGCAGAGACATTTACCGCAACGACAATCTGATATCTTGTTTGGCGCCGATGTTCTTTCCTTGTACTATATTTATTATCAGACACAGTGCTGTCACTTTGTCGTACCATTATAATAAAGTTATTTTGATGGTGGTAGAGCCACGCTGAAACTATTATTGATTTCAGCATGAATGGGTCAGCTCGCCCGGGGTAGTAGCACCCTCTCATAGAAAACCGACGTGAAGTAACAGTGCTTGCATTGTTGCGTTTCGCTCGGTCAGTGAGAGCGCCGGAGATCCATCTCCCCTGCCCTCTCCTCTCTCCTCTCCCTTTCCTTCCCCTAACCTTTCCCTCCGAAAGATGGCAACGCACTTGTGACTCCTCTGGGGTTGTTTGTGTCCATGGATGTTGGTGATCACTTAACAGCAGGTGACCCACATGTTCGTTTGCCACCTATGACATAAAAAAAAAAGTTGGATGATATATAAGAACTAAGGATCAACAATATTTAATTACTTTATATTCATTACTCATGCATTTAAAAATGCGATGTAACACTTTATGCAAAAAATTCCGTACTTATAACAAAACTGGTTAGACGATTCCGTGCATAATAAAATAAATACTTTATAACATACAATACCAAAAAAATACTACCTTTTTGTTTGTATATCCTTATTATAAAGGTTTTCGAAACTAATTGAAGTGCTAAAGGAAAATACCAGCTTAGTCACATTTACAAAACTTTACAGGAGAGAAAATTAAAAATTTGAAAGCATTTATGGTAGACTAGAAATATGCTCATACATGAATCATAAATGAATAGAATGAATGATTTTGAAAGAAAATCCTGTATGTTATATGTATTTGGAAATGTTTTCTGTATAAAATATGCCTAATAATAATAATAACCGACGTGATCACGTTACGGTCTTAGCTAGTAGTTATTCGCTATTAAAAAGAATAAATAAAAAAACAACAAAAACATTTAACACAAAGCGTTTTACACTTGTTTTAGATACTAAATGAAATGAGTATTTTTGTGGCCTTAAACTTCAAAAAATGAATTTGAAATAATCCTGTTATTTCCAATTCCATAGCAAGTTTTTCCCTTTAGTCCATTAATTACTTGTGCATGATCGTGCTTTTATGGTATTTTGAAGCTGTTTAACATTAAAATCGTAACGGAGTAGTATTATTCACATCAATTTTTATAATATTCCACTTAAATATAGTCACGTTTTACTACAAATCAGTATTAATTATATTCTACGTTCTTCGTATAGTTTTGAGGTTACGATATAGGTTTATCTAATTATGAACTACTAGTGGGCGCCCAGTGGTCGACATTCGACCATAGTTCATTGATTTTTTGAAGTTTCAACTTTATTAGGGTTCCTATATCAAAGGGATTCTATAATCAAAGGTTTTCATCATGGCTACTTAGTTATTTTTCAGTTGTTTTTTTTTTTCAAATTATATAAACATCAAAAAAATATATGCCTAAATGAAAATTGAAATTAATTATAAATTTAAAACAAAAACAGGCGGTTACATAAGGTGATAAGGTTCTCAAATTGTAAGTAAACATAACTATACGGAAATAAAGTAATTTATGGCAACTAATGACACATCTTTCAATTAATTTTAACATTTTATATGAAAAATTAGCTTTCTGCACTTCTTCTCCATATAAACTTTAACTATGGCAAATTTCAAGTTCATCCGTTCGCGCAATTCGTTTAAAAAGGGGTACAAAGTTTTGGCTTCACGTATTAATATATAAGATGTGGAATGATTACATCAGACCATATAATCATATATTAGCTAATTTTACATACCTATATATAGAAATCAATGATACCCATAAAAAAAACTTTCTCTGTTGTCTCGAGTGGAGTATTCTAAGTAACTTCTCCTACACATAAAAGTAGGTGTAAACTTTTTAATAGAAAATAAATTTCAATACTGCGTTATTCCTTAAATGGTGAACGTAGATTGTACTATACGTTATGCTTGACTAGTTATGTTAGGGAGTTGCATAAAGACAACATTTTTGTAATGACGTTTTTTATGACGATTCGGTTTTTTTTTTATATCATTGGATTCACACCTTAGTTCATTGAATTTATATCAAGAAACTTGTAATATCGTCACTCACTTGACAATGGCAGTAATAGTCTACTAGAAGACTGGTTGCCAAAAATAAAATAAAAGAAATAGGCAGTGCGGAAAAGGTTAAAAACATCTCCGTCCTCTGTTTCTCAGCCGATTTTCTTCACTTTTGTTTTGTAGCTACTGACGAGCGTTAACATTTAAAAAAATCTCTATGGTCGAAGTTCGACCACTGGAAGAGCACTCTTTAGAATGATTGTTGACATTAATTGTAGCACGACAAGTAGTCGAAGCTTTATTACTCTGATGTGGCAGTAGTATTATGTAAGTACTGTGAATGGTGCAATCAAAATAAATTAAAAAGAAAACGTTCTCTTGAATTGTTTTAATTTTTATTTTATATACGTCAACCCACATAGATTCTGCGTTTCTTTTCAAGTTTCTCGTAACATATTAAAACCAACGGCTGTTAATTAAACTCTGTTCTTACAGAACTTTTACTGTAACATCTTTATATGGAGAGTCATAATGGTTTGTGCTAATATTTCTCGAAATCTTTCGATTCTACACATTGTGGGCGTCTATGAGTTATGAGTACACTCAGCTTACACTTTCTTTAGAAATATGTGTATTCTATATTAATATTCATGTTTGATGAACAATTATTGATTCTAAACTTTCATAATATACCGCCTATGACCGCCTACGGCGTAGATCCCATAGTAAAGACATAGGACAGAAAGAAATGAATTTCGAAATTCATTCGTGTGAACAAGATTAATAATGAGTGAATTAAAAATTAATAGTGTTTACATAATTTATGATTTTAAGCTACAGAGATACATCATTCATACGTGTAAGGAATATGTGAAATTGTTACGAATGTTACAATAAGCTTATCGTAATTTCGATAGTTTTATACCCAAATATATATAAAATATACATACAAATATAAAACATTGCGGGTATCAGCGTGTACACGCGGAGAAAGTGAAACTTCTTTGGCTTATTTGTATTAAATGATGAGAATAAATTATAAGAATGAGAATGATAATAAACTATATACGTCGCCTCAGATACACTGTAGCAACCAACTTCACAAGAAGTTCAAAAACTTTTATATCTGCCGTACTCTGGAGAAGTGGAATCACCTCCTAGCCAACGCGATTGCCCCCTCTTACGATATTGGATCGTTGAAACAATGCTTTTCTTTAAAAAAATAATTGATGGATCGAGGATTTCAAGTAGAATAAAATAAAAGTAAAAGATAGACAGACGTGGGTAAAGGGAGAAGATTCAAATGTAAAATTCTCGATTTCTCAAAATTATATTCCTTTCCTATTTACACCCCTTAGGAGTTGACTTATCAGAAAAGTAAAGGGTGTATACACGTGAGGAAAACGACATACTACAAGAATCCATCTTGAGATTATCGATTTTTTTTTCCGACGCTGGCCCACTAATTTTAAATCTTTCGTAACATTTTTTGTAAAGGTAGTCGAATATTTTAAAATAATGAGCAATCGATGGATATACCCCCTCTACGAATTTTCAAATTCTTACGCGAAAAATGGGGAGCCAACTTCTCGGCCAGTCACAGTGACTCTTGTGTAGTTTCCCCTTTTTACGAATCAGCACCAGCAGAGACATTTACCGCAACGACCATCTGATATCTTGTTTGGCGCCGATGTTCTTTCCTTGTACTATATTTATAATCAGACACAGTGCTGTCACTTTGTCGTACCACTATAAAAAAGTTATTAGTCGGATAATATATAAGAACTAAGAATCAACAATATTTAATTACTTTATATTCATTACTCATGCATTTAAAAATGCGATAACACTTTATGCAATATAAAATCCGTACTTATTCCAAAACTGGTTAGACGATATCGTGCATAATAAAATAAATACTTTATAACATACAATACCAAAAAATACTACCTTTTTATTTGTATATCCTTATTATAAAGGTTTCCGAAACTAATTGAAGTGCTAAAGAGAAAAACTAGCTAGTCATTTCACAGGAGAGACAATTAAAAATTTGAAAGCATTTATGGTAAACTTGAAATATGCTCATACATGAATCATAAATGAATAGAATGAATGATTTTGAAAGAAAATCCTGTATGTTATATGTATTTGGAAATGTTTTCTGTATAAAATATGCCTAATAATAATAATAACCGACTTGATCACGTCACGGACTTAGCTAGTAGTTATTCGCTATTAAAAAGAATAAATAAGAAAACAACAAAAACATTTGACACAAAGGCACTTGTTTTAGATACTAAATTAATGTATTTTTGTGGCCATAAACTTCAAAAAATGAATTTAAAATAACAGGACTTAGCAAGTTTTTCCCTTTCGTCCTTCAGTTACTAGTGCTTGATCGTACTTTAATGTTATTTTGTAGCTGTTTAACATTAAAATCGTAATGGAGTAGTATTATTTACATGCATTTTTATAATATTTCACTTACATATAGTCACGTTTTGTTACAAATCAGTATTAATTATATTCTACGTTCTACAAATAGTTTTGAGGTTACGATATAGGTTTATCTAATTATGAACTACTAGTGGGCGCCCAGTGGTCGACATTCGACCATAGTTCATTGATTTTTTGAAGTTTCAACTTTATTAGGGTTCCTATATCAAAGGGATTCTATAATCAAAGGTTTTCATCATGGCTACTTAGTTATTTTTCAGTTGTTTTTTTTTTTCAAATTATATAAACATCAAAAAAATATATGCCTAAATGAAAATTGAAATTAATTATAAATTTAAAACAAAAACAGGCGGTTACATAAGGTGATAAGGTTCTCAAATTGTAAGTAAACATAACTATACGGAAATAAAGTAATTTATGGCAACTAATGACACATCTTTCAATTAATTTTAACATTTTATATGAAAAATTAGCTTTCTGCACTTCTTCTCCATATAAACTTTAACTATGGCAAATTTCAAGTTCATCCGTTCGCGCAATTCGTTTAAAAAGGGGTACAAAGTTTTGGCTTCACGTATTAATATATAAGATGTGGAATGATTTTTTACATCAGACCATATAATAATATATTAGCTGATTTTACATACCTATACATAGAAATCAATGATACCTATTAAAAAAACTTTCTCTGTTGTCTCGAGTGGAGTATTCTAAGTAACTTCTCCTACACATAAAAGTAGGTGTAAACTTTTTAATAGAAAATAAATTTCAATACTGCGTTATTCCTTAAATGGTGAACGTAGATTGTACTATACGTTATGCTTGACTAGTTATGTTAGGGAGTTGCATAAAGACAACATTTTTGTAATGACGTTTTTTATGACGATTCGGTTTTTTTTTTATATCATTGGATTCACACGAACAGGAGGGCCACCTGATGTAAGTGATCACCACCGTCCATAGACACTTGTAACACCAGGGGAGTCACAAGTGCGTTGCCGACCTGTTTTTTGGATTGTACTATGCTTACCATCAGGCATAGTGTAATCACTTTGCCGTGCTACTATAAAAAAAAAAAAAAACGTAGATTGTACTACACGTTATGCTTGACTACTAGTTATGTTAGGGAGTTGCATAAACAATATTTTTGTAATGACGTTTTTTATGTCGATTCTGTTTTTTTTTGTATCATTGGAGGCACACGAACTAGTTGGTCACCTGATGTAAGTGATCACCACCGTCCATAGACACTTGCAACACCAGGGGAGTCGCAAGTGCGTTGCCAGCCTGTGTTTGAGGGGAGGGGGAAGGGAGAGGGGAGGGGAGGTGGGCCTCCGGCGCTCTCACTGACCGAACGAAACGCAACAATGCAAGCACTGTTACTTCACGTCGGTTTTCTGTGAGAGGGTGGTACTACCCCGGGCGGGTCAACCCATTCATGCTGAAACCATTAATAGCGTCAGCGTGGCTCTACCACCTATAAATGTATTTAACCTGTTTATTTTTATTCTCCTAAGTTCAAAGTTCGAACACCGGCATGTACCAAGAAATTATTCGGAATTTGCGTACATTTACTAATTCAATTCGCAGGCCGGCATGACAGCGGCGACCGGCGATGAATACTGTGTCACTCGGTGGTCGCCATTGTTTTTGGATTGTACTGTGCTTACCATCAGGCACAGTGCAGTCATTTTGCCGTGCTACAAAAAAAAAAGAAAAAAAAGTAACACCTTCAGCTGAGGGTGACGGACAATATGTTGAAGAAACCTGAACCTGTGAAATGTTCTTGTATTACTACTGTATGTGGGACAATATAGAACAGTGGATTTCTCACAGTTTGCAATCGCAAATACACCGTAGATTGGCGTGGTGATTGTGTCCTAAATTCTAAGTAACCTTCCTTTCGGAAAGAGGTCTATGACTCTCTACCACCTATAAATGTATTTAACCTGTTTCTTTTTATTCTCCTAAGTGGTGGTGGTCTAGTGGAATATCATTTGGATGTCGGCAGGTTCGAACACCGGCATGTACCAAGAAATTATTCGGAATTTGCGTACATTTACTAATTCAATTCGCAGGCCGGCATGACAGCGGCGACCAGCGATAGATACTGTGTCACTCGGTGGTCGCCATTGTTTTTGGACTGTACTGTGCTTACCATCAGGAACAGTGCAGTCATTTTGCCGTGTTACAATAAAAAAAAAAGTAACACCTTCAGCTGAGGGTGACGGAAAATATGTTGAAAAAACCTGTTGAACCTGTGAAATGTCCTTGTATTACTACTGTATGTGTATACTACTGTATTTACTGTATACTACTGTATATAGAACAGTGGATTTCTCACAGTTCGCAATCGCAAATACACCGTGGATTGGCGTAATTGTGTCCCAAATTCTAAGTTACCTTCCCTTCGGAATGAGGCCTATAACCCTGCAATGGTTTGTTACAGGCTGATAATGAATTTGGTCTATATGTAACTTCATATAATAAATTATATACTAAACGCATGTTTTATGCAGTGAGTTATATGACCTAGATATTCTGTTGACCGGAGAGTAGAGTTGGTTAAACGCGCTAATCTCAGGAACTACTGTTCCTATATATCATCACGCTAAAACCAACAGGACCGAAGCACCGAAGAGAAAAGTTTTAAAATCGTTTCTTTTCTTTTGAAAGCTTCCGGCTACGTGTTAGTTAGCCCCAAGTAATTATTCCAAGCGGACGAAGTCGCGGACAGAAGCTAGTCTGGAATAAAATTGTCGTGTATTATAAATATATCTAGAATCATCGCTGAATTGCTGAATAACCATATAATATAAAAAAAAAAACATTCTTTATTACAGTTTTCTATATTACTTTAGCTAAAGCAATATTTCCTCACTTTTATATATTCTGTAAATTCAATAATAGCTTATCGTGATAATATCAAATTTATTATTAGTAACGTTAGGTTATTCTTCTTACTCATTAAATTTAATCTTCTTTTAATGTAACTAATAAAATATTAACTGTTTTTTTTTAATTCTTTACTATTAAAAGTACGGGAATAAAATCTGAAGATGACAAATGATTAAGAATTGATTAAAGACTATATTTAAGGGAGTTTTTGGCGGGAGCTTGGAATGCCATGTAGTGGTCTTTATATTTTATCCATAATCTTGTGTTATTTGGTTATATATTGTTTACACACGGAGCATGGATTCTAACTTCCCACAAAAACTCCCAGGAAAGTTCATCGGATATGAATGTTCGATCCATACATTTATTAAAGAAATAAAATATGATTAATGTGTTTTGGATGGTCTGTGGAAAATGGCTCCAGCGCGCCGCGTCGCGTGCCGTTGTCGATTTTTTTTATATTAATGATTAATTTATTTTCACTTGGTGATAAAAGAAAATACCGTGGAGGGACTTAAATACCTTTTGATATAAATGAATTCGCCTTGAGAATGAGTACACAACAAAATACATATAATATATAAAATATAAATTTTAGTTATAATCTGCATTTGGATAGCGGTTTCATCCTTTATTTTAAGGTATAATTTTAAGGTAAGGCGGGAGTATTTCAAGTGAATCTTGATGCATACTGTATTGCTATTATTATTCTATTATTCTATGTTATTAATTCAAAATACCGGTGAAAGGCTGGAAAGAAAATGCCTTACATACAAAATAATATTATAGTAACTTATTCAGTCATTCATCCCATCCCATCCCATCCATTCAATAATTCATGTGTATCTAATCGTTCATTTACATTCGAAAATTAATAAATATTAAACACTTTCTAAAAGTACTTATTTTCATTTACCATACGCCTTTAAAAGCAGAAGCATGATTGAAATGAAAAAATCTGAAACATAAGTTACAATTTGTGAGTCAATCGTACAGTTTCTGAACATTACGGTACCATTATCAAATTATTTACTGGTATGTAACAACGTTCAAAAATGTAATGGTACAGATTAAAATTTGTACACAGATATAGGGTGTTAACAGCATAAATGAGATTGTAAAGATTTAGCATAATATTCATTAAAAAAAAGCCTTTATTGCTATCAAACTAAATTAATGTATGTATCGTCATCTGGTGTTTTTCTTTACAAGCTGTAAACCTGCAAAGGTTTCATCTAAAAATTTCCATATATGCCTATTTCTTGCTTAATATTCATTACTAATAATTAAATGTATAAATTTAATTTACTTTGATAGTAACAAATGTTGTTATCAAAACAATACAGGATGTGTATGTAGTAAAGACATACGACAGAAATGGAACTTATGTGTTACAGGGAAACAGATAAAAAACTACAGCAAAAGCCAACGTCACGCGGTGTTCCTAGGTCACCGCAGTACTGATCGCGTCCCATGTTGTTTAATTTCGTTGATCGGGTAAGAACCGGTGTTGTCAACACTGTACTCGACACAGTGTTTACTTCTTCCAATTTTCGTTACACAAAAAGGTTGATGATTAGAATTTCAGAGCCCCCCGTAAGAAATTACACTTTGAAAGAAAAAATGAAATATCCGAATACAGTTACGTGCGTAGTAGGTATGTAGCGATGTCCGTCGAGTGCCGATATCTGCTTCAAGCATTTCAAATGGTAAATTTGTTTTATTTCTACTCTGTTCACCTTCCAGTTACAAAATACCACAATTTTATAAACGACATTGTTTCATGTCCGAATTGTAAATTTCTATGTATAGGTTTTTCTTCAATCTCTATCTGAGATAGCTATAATCTTGTATATCTTGTATGTATCTTGTATGATATATATGCAAAGTCATAATCTATACATATAACAAAAATGTTAATCTAACGTGTGGAGTTCCGATCGCATCGTCGACTCGAGCGGTTGTCCGTTTTGCTGCGCGCGCTAAGTTCGATTTTAATACTCGTGATTTAGTGACGTCAGTTATTGTGTTGTTTCGATCCGGCACACCTGCGGTGCACCTGCGTTCCTTTTCCTGGAACTGAGTGAGACCTTTCCTTTGTATTTATTTATTGCTTTATCTATTTCTTGGTATATTTTTTGGTATTTATTTACTCATTTATTTATCTATTTATTTACGTATTTCTTTAATTCTTCAGTGATTTAGTTTTAAATTTATTTACTTTTTATTGTTTGTTTATTTAAGTAGTCTTATGTTATTTTTCCCCTGTCTCGCTCAGGTACTTATTTGCGTTGTTTTCCTATTTTGTTTAGTTTTAAACAGCTCCCTTTGATCCGGACTCGGGATAGTCCGTTAAATTCATTAAGGCGCGCCCCCCTGAGTTTAATCTTTTTTTTTATATTATAGGAGGCAAACAAACAGGTCGGTCACCTGATGTTATGTGATCACCGCCGTCTATAGACACTAGCAACACCAGGGTTGTCGCAAGTGCGTTGTCAGCCTGTGTTTGAGAGAAGGGGGAGTGAGGAAGTGGGAAGGAGGAGGGCAGTTGGGTATCCGGCGCTCTCATTGACCGAACGAAACGCAATAATGCAAGCACTGTTACTTCACGTCGGTTTTCTATGAGAGGGTGGTAATACCCGGGCGAGCCGACCCATTCATGCTGAACCAGTAATAGCTTGAGCGTGGTTCTACCACCTTCACCTTTAATTACATTTGAATTATAGATAATTAAAATCGTAAGTGGTTTAAGATCGTTTACAGAATATCGATGTTCTTTTGCAAAATGCTTAAGACAAACAATATTTATAAGTACATTTCTTGGTTTATATGATGTTTTCGTAAGATTTTATACAACGTGGAGGTTTATGAATCTATGACTTTCTCAGCGTTAGAATGCTTTTTATTTACTTTCAAAATTAATAAACTAAAGTAATTCAAAATTAGTAGAAATAAGTAATGTTTCCAGTACTTACCATTCACGAACACAACGGTAGTTGGCGCTCCTAAGAGAAGATTTTTACGCCTTACATTTTGCTAATACTCGCCAGTACGTAGCCCTGTAACGCATCAACTCCTATGTATTCAACCGATCGCCATGACAATGGATATGTAAACGTTAAATCTTTTTTCCTAAAACTCAACAATTTCTTACAACGAACGATAATTACAATTATTAATATAATAACAACAAATAATAATAAATGAGCACAGAGCCACAGAAATAACAGTTTTATTAGGTAGACGTTCTAAGGCATTTTTAAAAGTTTATTTTGTATTCAAGTTGTCAAAATGTCTGAGTCATAAATTTTGTTCTATTTTGTTGTTGCAACCTTTTTAGTTATAACAAAATACGTATATCTCTTTATTTATATTCAATGTTAAATTAATGTCAATCTATATCTATAAAACAAATTATATAATTAAGTTGCTTTTTGCGTATGTCTGAGTGTTCTTAGTTCTTTCAAACTACGAAACGGATTTTGATATAGTTTAACCACCGTCTACGGAATTTCTTCTCGAACTTTTGTGTGTATATCTCATTTACCTAAAGTAGAGAATATCCGGTGTATTCTAACGAAATCGTAAGAAGACATTTTTGTGAGCTTACAGTGGTAACGCTGGCTAAAATTTATGGAGATACATAAATATAATGTACTACGGAATTGTACATTTAAAAATACCGATAGTGTATGTCTATCTCGTAAGGATAAACCAACAGCAAACATTTTTATTTTTTACGATTTATTAAAAAGTAATTGGTAATATGCGATGCTACTTTGAACAATATAGTATTAATTCTTAAGCAATAGAATACTTTACCTACGTTGAACACTTAATGTAGTGAAAAAAAAGGGTGTGTGTACTTCTTATGTACACGCATTAGAAGTTATACTTCTTTGGCGTAACAAAATAAAAATCTTTTCAAAAATTTTATAGTTTAGTAGAAAAAACGACACTAACAATAGAAAAAGTTAACTATAGCTAACTTCAGGGTGTCGGTTTTTCGTGACGGTGTGCGCGCATCGTTAAAATTTACTCTCATCATTTTTCCCTAACGCGCCAAAAGAAGTATAACTTCAATAATGCTATACGGCATATTATTTCATTGACTATCTTAGAAGATATCACAGATTCAAAATTAAGTACAACAAAAAGAAAAGTTTCTTATGTGAAGATTTTTGCGTAGCTTCTGTGACAATATGAAAATGCTTAAAAAATATCTAAATCACTTAGACACGACGCAGAATAAGTATATTACACCCATACGAAGCCGGGGTGGAGCGCTACTCAAAACTATAATAATAATAAATTTATTTCGTTCATATGTAAATATCAAAACATAAATCCATACCTAACTATTGCTGTGTAACCTTTATTTTATAGATCACCAATTGTGTTACAAAACTAACTGATAACCGCGACTTCATTTTCAACAAAATAGTCTCCTTATTTTGTGGAAATTTAAATTAATTGTAAATTAATTTAATTATTTATTTTAGGATCGTCAACATGACAATACATTAGTGAGTATATAAAAAGTAGACTATTGTAACACATTATAAATGTAGTCATATTTACAGACAACCACAGCATGCTCCAACAATAAATTAAATATTAATAAAACTAAATATTAAACTATTTTACATATTAAAAATAATAATTACATGATACAAAATACAAAAACGAAAAAATTGAAACAGAAAGAGAAATATAGGAAATACTGAAAAAAAAATTATAACTGTATTTTGTGAAGAGACTCATGTGTCTCTATCGCTGTTTTGAAATGATTTCGTTTAGTTGAGAAAATGTCGCATGTTTTATGCAGTGAGTTATATGACCTAGATATTCTGTTGACCGGAGAGTAGAGTTGGTTAAACGCGCTAATCTCAGGAACTACTGTTCCTATATATCATCACGCTAAAACCAACAGGACCGAAGCACCGAAGAGAAAAGTTTTAAAATCGTTTCTTTTCTTTTGAAAGCTTCCGGCTACGTGTTAGTTAGCCCCAAGTAATTATTCCAAGCGGACGAAGTCGCGGACAGAAGCTAGTCTGGAATAAAATTGTCGTGTATTATAAATATATCTAGAATCATCGCTGAATTGCTGAATAACCATATAATATAAAAAAAAAAACATTCTTTATTACAGTTTTCTATATTACTTTAGCTAAAGCAATATTTCCTCACTTTTATATATTCTGTAAATTCAATAATAGCTTATCGTGATAATATCAAATTTATTATTAGTAACGTTAGGTTATTCTTCTTACTCATTAAATTTAATCTTCTTTTAATGTAACTAATAAAATATTAACTGTTTTTTTTTAATTCTTTACTATTAAAAGTACGGGAATAAAATCTGAAGATGACAAATGATTAAGAATTGATTAAAGACTATATTTAAGGGAGTTTTTGGCGGGAGCTTGGAATGCCATGTAGTGGTCTTTATATTTTATCCATAATCTTGTGTTATTTGGTTATATATTGTTTACACACGGAGCATGGATTCTAACTTCCCACAAAAACTCCCAGGAAAGTTCTAACAAGACGACGATCATCTTGTTAGTTCATTGAAATTATATCAAGAAACTTGTAATATCGACACTCACTTGACAATGGCAATAATAGTCAATAATAGCAATAATAGCCAAAAATAAAATAGAAGAAGACTATATCTAAATTTTTTTTACCTACTATAACAACAAAGTAACATATATACTCTATTATTTGTCATAGAATAGAGTCTAATAAAGTTGGTTAAAATAAGACTCTTACACTGAAATGAAAAGTACTGGTTTAAAAAGGAAATATATGCCATGCATACTAATCATACATTATTCGATTTTTAACTAATTCGAGCACTTATGAATAAAGTAGAAAATAACTTACTTAGCTTGTAATTACTAGATACGACGATGCCGATTACAGTAACGATTATTATGAAATAAATAGTTTTATATTATGTGAATCGAGTTAACTGTCTGTGCGGAGATTTATTTAATCTTTGCGCCAAGGTTCTTCGACAGGTTGACGAGGCGAATTTATTTCTTGTAACGAACACAGATAGCAATTGTTTATTGACTTATTACTCAGCGAAAGTACATGGAATGTATACACATAACACGCACGTATGAGATAACAGTCCGTCCGATTTAAGCTGAGTAATTTTATTATACTATTCTAATGGGGTTCTTTTGATTACTTACATTTTTTTCTTTATTTTAGCTCATTATTTATTTTAGTAATGAACGGTAAAATTATTATTTGTATATTTTGTATTATAACTAGTTGTGCAAGCAACTCTGCATCTGCGTTGTTTATTACCTGAATAATATAATTAACTAGCTTTTGCCCGCGACTTCGGAAAAAAGATTTAGCATAATATTCATTAAAAAAAGCCTTTATTGCTATCAAACTAAATTAAAGTATGTTTGTGTATTTATGTTATCGTCATCCGGTGTTTTCTTTACAGCTTGTCCTGCAAAGGTTTCATCTAAAGATTTCCATATATGCCTATTTCTTGCTTAATATTCATCTAATAATTAAATGTATAAATTTCATTTACTTTGATAGTAACAAGTGTTGTTATCAAAACAATACAGGATGTGTAGTAAAGACATACGACAGAAATGGAACTTATGTGTTACAGGGAAACAGATAAAAAACTACAGCAAAAGCCAACGTCACGCGGTGTTCCTAGGTCACCGCAGTACTGATCGCGTCCCATGTTGTTTAATTTCGTTGATCGGGTAAGAACCGGTGTTGTCAACACTGTACTCGACACAGTGTTTACTTCTTCCAATTTTCGTTACACAAAAAGGTTGATGATTAGAATTTCAGAGCCCCCCGTAAGAAATTACACTTTGAAAGAAAAAATGAAATATCCGAATACAGTTACGTGCGTAGTAGGTATGTAGCGATGTCCGTCGAGTGCCGATATCTGCTTCAAGCATTTCAAATGGTAAATTTGTTTTATTTCTACTCTGTTCACCTTCCAGTTACAAAATACCACAATTTTATAAACGACATTGTTTCATGTCCGAATTGTAAATTTCTATGTATAGGTTTTTCTTCAATCTCTATCTGAGATAGCTATAATCTTGTATATCTTGTATGTATCTTGTATGATATATATGCAAAGTCATAATCTATACATATAACAAAAATGTTAATCTAACGTGTGGAGTTCCGATCGCATCGTCGACTCGAGCGGTTGTCCGTTTTGCTGCGCGCGCTAAGTTCGATTTTAATACTCGTGATTTAGTGACGTCAGTTATTGTGTTGTTTCGATCCGGCACACCTGCGGTGCACCTGCGTTCCTTTTCCTGGAACTGAGTGAGACCTTTCCTTTGTATTTATTTATTGCTTTATCTATTTCTTGGTATATTTTTTGGTATTTATTTACTCATTTATTTATCTATTTATTTACGTATTTCTTTAATTCTTCAGTGATTTAGTTTTAAATTTATTTACTTTTTATTGTTTGTTTATTTAAGTAGTCTTATGTTATTTTTCCCCTGTCTCGCTCAGGTACTTATTTGCGTTGTTTTCCTATTTTGTTTAGTTTTAAACAGCTCCCTTTGATCCGGACTCGGGATAGTCCGTTAAATTCATTAAGGCGGGGAGGTTTCACATGTCTTCCCCCACGCCACTCCCCTCCTCAGGCCCCGGTATGGCCGCTGAACAAGAGATCAGTCTCTTAGAGACTGAGCTCATTAGCCTCCGCGGCTTCATAGCCGCTATCTGTCCTCGTCTCGTAGACGACTACGATGCGTACGGTACTGTTATACCCGAACCTTGTACCCTAATATGCTGACCTTTCTCTAACACCACAGAACTATATCCCTTCCTAACTAGCACCTTTCCCAGTACCTAACGTCAGCACTTTCCGAGTCCTCTCACGGTCCTCGATACCACCCGGCAGTTCATTCCCAGACTCGGTCCATAACACTCATAATCCTCATAATTACTATTCAGTGTTAAATAATAAGTATTAATAATTAAGTGAACAAATCTTTGTCAAATAATAAATATATTATGTCAAGTGAATAATTTTTTTTTAAAAAGGGATTTTTAGAATCCCGTATAACAGTACGAATGATAATATTTTGCGTACCAGCGAATTAATGAACCAAATTATCGTACCTTAGGGGATTGTTGTTCACTGACGAACCCCTATTACCTGTACGGTGATACCATCAAGTGTTTCTTCAATACCCACATTTGCAATCGATTCTAACGTCATAGCTCTTTGAGATAAGGTCGTTTTTCCTATTAAATAATTTCCATTATTAATTATACGGCATCGAACGTTATACAGTTTCTCATAATGTCAGACTTAACGTATAATTCTGATGGTGCATATAGTATATTTGGAAGTTATTTGTTGAATAACTGCCTCGCCCGGCCACGCGTTGCTGTGGGTCAATAATTACATGCTGATTTAAAATTATGAAAATTAAAACGTGGTGCCATCTATAACAGTCGGTCCTACAGAGGAGTTCCGATCGGACCGTCGACTCCGTCGTCCGTTTTGCTGCACGCGCTAAGTTCGATTTTAATACTCGTGATTTAGTGACGTCAGTTATTGTGTTGTTTCGATCCGG
>MU160348.1:41010-53581 GCA_015888305.1 Antheraea pernyi | reverse complement strand
CGCCCGAAATCCGCTACTAGGTGCCGTCACGGCAATCCATAGATTTCCAGCCATCGCGGCTACACTACAACGGCTCGCGCGCGCAGCTGTTAAAAAATAAATAACTCAAATAAGATAGAGTAAATCGCGTATTTACGTCTATCTTCCCCTAAAAATAACCGTCAAACAATTATAATAATTTTTGTTATGTCTATTTTTAGACTTCGATGCCGTCACCGTTAGTAAATTTTACCGCTTAAATTCCGTTTAAATTCAATCTTATAAAATGGCTTCTCTGCCTCACGTCGGACCTGTGAACAGCACACGGAACACAAAGAAAACACAGAGAAATAGCAGTGAGATGCGTAAGCAAAAATAAAATTCTTACTCAACACGTCGGAAGAAAAAAAGTTTCGAAAAAAACACGGAGCGCACGTGCGTACGCTACCGCGTCCTGATCGGAACTCCTTTTTTCCCTCCACTGACTGAACGAAACGCAAGCACTGTTACTTCACGTCGAAACATTCTTAATTAGTGCTTCGCTCCCACTGGTGTTAGCGTGGTATATAGCCAATAGCTTTCCTCGATAAATGAGCTATCTAATACTGAAGGAATTTTTCAAATCGGATTCGTACTTCCTGAGATTAAAGCGTTCAAGTAAATTAGTTAAAGATTACTACTACTCTTCTGTCGTACTTAATTCGAGCTGTCATTTAAATTACAATAACTTATGGTAGAGTCAGTTCGAAAAAAAAAAAATAAAAAAAAATTAATCTAACGTGTATGTATTTTTTCGACTATTGTGAAAAAAATTCTTGCAGGTATACAGGAATAAGTAATACCTAGTACTTTAGCAGTGATGCGTGTTTATACAAACATACAGACAGACAGACATTTCTAAAAATGATTTAAATGCATTTTATTACGTATTCCTAGACACGTGCAACAATTTTTACACTAAGTAACAATAAGTACAGACACTTTAGATTTATATTCTTATTATATGTTAGATAGATGTATAGGGGAAACATATAAAATGCTAGACAAAAGCGCTTACCTATAATGCCCATAAAATAATAGTTTCTTAAACCTTTAATAACCCTATATTAAATGAAAATATCGTGATTTAAGAAAATGCAAGGGCCAAGTGTTTCGAAGTAAAAGTAATATAATTTAAATAATTAACAAGTTAAAAATTTCAATATGAAGTAATACAATGAATTATAAATAAACACATAAAGAATTGAAGAATTATATAATATTAAAATTATAAAAATGATTCAGAATACTGAACAAGTTCGAACTGGAAATCATAATCGGTTTCATTGTTTAATCATTAAGAGCATTTTATCTATTATTTATGAAATTATAACAAAGCAAAAGAAAGCAAAATAAATTAAAAAACTTACTCGGCTTCTCTGCCTCACGTCGGACCTGTGAACAGCACACGGAACACAAAGAAAACACAGAGAAATAGCAGTGAGATGCGTAAGCAAAAATAAAATTCTTACTCAACACGTCGGAAGAAAAAAAGTTTCGAAAAAAACACGGAGCGCACGTGCGTACGCTACCGCGTCCTGATCGGAACTCCTTTTTTCCCTCCACTGACTGAACGAAACGCAAGCACTGTTACTTCACGTCGAAACATTCTTAATTAGTGCTTCGCTCCCACTGGTGTTAGCGTGGTATATAGCCAATAGCTTTCCTCGATAAATGAGCTATCTAATACTGAAGGAATTTTTCAAATCGGATTCGTACTTCCTGAGATTAAAGCGTTCAAGTAAATTAGTTAAAGATTACTACTACTCTTCTGTCGTACTTAATTCGAGCTGTCATTTAAATTACAATAACTTATGGTAGAGTGGACCGATTTTAATGAAACAAAGACTAAGTTACTCCCGAAGATATGCTTTATGATTTTACTGTAAACCTAGTACTTTAGCAGTGATGCGTGTTTATACAAACATACAGACAGACAGACATTTCTAAAAATGATTTAAATGCATTTTATTACGTATTCCTAGACACGTGCAACAATTTTTACACTAAGTAACAATAAGTACAGACACTTTAGATTTATATTCTTATTATATGTTAGATAGATGTATAGGGGAAACATATAAAATGCTAGACAAAAGCGCTTACCTATAATGCCCATAAAATAATAGTTTCTTAAACCTTTAATAACCCTATATTAAATGAAAATATCGTGATTTAAGAAAATGCAAGGGCCAAGTGTTTCGAAGTAAAAGAAAAAAATCGAGTGTGAGTTCACACGGTAGCTTAGAAGTGAAACTTAGCATTCTGATTACTATTCTCTCCCTCTCTTTGTAAATATTTCGAGTAAATTAAGAATATAGTATAATGTAGGTGGTAGAGCCACACTGAAGCTATTACTGGTTTCAGCATGAATGGGTCGGCTCGCCCGGGGTAGTACCACCCTCTCATAGAAAACCGACGTGAAGTAACAGTACTTGCATTGTTGCGTTTCGTTCGGTCTGTGAGAGCGCCGGAGACCCACCTTCCTTTCCCTTCCCCTATCCCCTCCCTTTCTCCCTGCCCCAACACAGGCTGGCAACGCACTTGCGACTCCCCTGGTGTTGTAAGTGTCTATGGACGGCGATGATCTCTTAACATCAGGTGACCCACCTGTTCGTTTGTCTCCTATGATATAAAAAAATACAGCATGGAGTCTAGTCTCTTTTACTTATTTTTTATAGATCTTTTGGTTGATAATGATTATTTTAAGGAGATAAATTTAGTATAAATACGTCTGGTTCTGGCCGCATTTCCGTTACATGATCATTGATATTAAATAATCATAAATTATCTGCAATTTTCATTAAAATCTATTCATAGTCGCAAGTCTTAAACTTCAAACGGCTATGAAAACGAATGGCTAATATAATCACGTATTTATTGCTTTAACGTAAACGAATAGTTGTGCCGGTGTTTTCGCTTGCGTTTGTTATTATTTATTGTAATTACATACTTGTGGTAGTCTGGTTGTTAAAATCCGATTTTTTTTTGGTAAAATATGTACACATATTGTTTATTAGTATACGTCGGTAAAAAATAAAAAAAACATCCAATTTTCATTTATTTATAAGACTAAAGTTCGTGGATATCATCCAAACCAAGAAAGTAGAAGAAAATCGGTTGAGAGATAAAGGAGGAAGATGTACTTAAACAGTTTTGCCTCTGTCTATATTAGGTATACGTATACAGATACTAGCTGATACCGGACTGCTAGGTATTATCGTTTGACCACAATCTCATCCGATGTTAAATTAAATTTACTAACGGTGTCGGCACCGAAGTCTAAAAATAGACTTAACAACAATTATTATTATTATTGAACGGTTATTTTAGGGGAAGATAGACGTAAATACGCGATTTCTCTATCTTATTTGAGTTATTTATTTATTTTTTTACGGCTGCGCGCGCGAGCCGTTGTAGAGTAGCCGCGATGGCTGGAAACCTATGGATTGCCGTGACGGCACCTAGTAGCGGATTACGAGAGCACTCTTCGTACGCCGAGATCTCCGAGATCTCGTGGAAGATGAGTAATTGAGCTGTGTAGTCAATACTCGATAGGGAAAAGGAGTATGCGGGGTCATCCTGTGAAGGATTAGCCGCCGGAGGTTTGGGAGTGTGCTGGGACGCGGGTTTAGGAGCCCACGGGGCCTGAGGGGCCCGGTAGGGGCGGGGGGGCGCACTAGTCGCGGGTACGGACGCTGGCGGTGCACAAGACGTGCTCGGCAGGTTCGGGAAGGCCTCTCGAGACATGAGAGGCGGAGGTCGAGGACGGGCGGGGGCAGCGGCCGTCTTAGACGGCGACGCCTGCCTGGGGTATCGAGGGCGCTTTGTGCGCGGGGCGCGGGGACATCCGCGATAATTCGCGGTATGGCCCACGCCGCGGCACAGAACACAACTCGGAGGGTCGGAGGCGTCTTTCGTGCGAGGACACTCCCTAGTGGAGTGGTCGCCGAGGCACTTAACGCACCTGGGTTTCAGGCGACAGTTTCGTGCGGAGTGTCCGTACACCTGGCAGTTGTGACACTGCGAGGGCACAGACGTTTTGCGCGGCGGCTCGACTATGACGCCGGAGAGGCCGCAGAGGGACGTAAGATTAAAAATCGCTTTCCCTTGAAGGGTGCGATCGAGGACAACGAGAACCATATCATATGGTTGTCGGGTGCGCGGAGAGCGCATACGATGAACCTCGCGGACAGGAATCTTCTGTTCCTTGAGGTCGTCTGAGATGTCGTCAGTCGGGAGTTCTGAGGGGACTCTACGGATCACAACCCGTAGTTTACGCTCCTCTTCGAGAGAGTGCGTGAAATAGCCCCACTGGTTGTCCCGAAGGAAACGAGTGAGGTTGCGATGGGCGGTGGACGTGGCTACCTTCACCTGAATACCTACAGCGGTATTCACGGCGGAGGTGTAAGGGATACCTGCCGTTTCCAGCAGGCTAGAAATCTCAACCCAAGACGCTTTGTCTTGGATCGTAACGGGGGGCGGTGGGCGGGGCTTCTTGCCCGAAACTGCGGAACCCGCAGCCGCGGGCGAGTTGGGTCTAGAGGGCGCTGGTGTCGCCTTTGGCACTTTCGCGCCATCGACGTTTGCGATCTTTTTAGAGGGCGATTTGTCCTCCGGATCGGAAGGTGATTTCGGGCGCTTCTTGTTCTTGCGCGGTTTGCGGTGCGTGACGGTGGTGAAGCCATCGTCTGCAGCAGGGGCTTGCTCAGCCTGGGGGGCTTGCTCGGCAGGGGGATCCTGCTGAGCAGGAGGGTCTTGCTCCATGTCGGAGCCGGGGTCGGAGTCGGAGTCGGTGTCATCGCTATCGCGATCGTCCGGGATTGTGAAGTTGTTTGAGGCTTCGATCTTGGCGTAGATCGAGGGAGCGGGCTTCGAGGAATGAGGGAGCTCGGTGCGACGCTTTGCAGCGTACGCATCGTAGTCTTCTACGAGACGAGGACAGATAGCGGCTATGAAGCCGCGGAGGCTAATGAGCTCAGTCTCTAAGAGACTGATCTCTTGTTCAGCGGCCATACCGGGGCCTGAGGAGGGGAGTGGGGCGGGAGAGGACATGTGAAACCTCCCTGCCAGAGGGGCAGGGGGGCGCGCCTTACTGAATTTAACGGACTATCCCGAGTCCGGATCAAAGGGAGCTGTGGGCGATGTGCAATGCCTCACAGGGGACCTACAGTGCCTAGGGGGAAGCCCTAACACTTCTTTCTTGAACGCCTTACGGAGACTCGACGCGTACTGATAAGTACGGTTTCATGCACTGAAAAGTGCGGTTTACAGGCGCACCGAAAAGTGCACTCTTTGTCACTCCGAAAAGTAACAAAGCCCGGCCTTGCGGCCGCCTATACGATTGACGTTGATTGACACTCGAACGAACGATTGACACCGTGTTCTAGAACACAAAATTATAACAAAGCAAAAGAAAGCAAAATAAATTAAAAAACTTACTCGGCTTCTCTGCCTCACGTCGGACCTGTGAACAGCACACGGAACACAAAGAAAACACAGAGAAATAGCAGTGAGATGCGTAAGCAAAAATAAAATTCTTACTCAACACGTCGGAAGAAAAAAAGTTTCGAAAAAAACACGGAGCGCACGTGCGTACGCTACCGCGTCCTGATCGGAACTCCTTTTTTCCCTCCACTGACTGAACGAAACGCAAGCACTGTTACTTCACGTCGAAACATTCTTAATTAGTGCTTCGCTCCCACTGGTGTTAGCGTGGTATATAGCCAATAGCTTTCCTCGATAAATGAGCTATCTAATACTGAAGGAATTTTTCAAATCGGATTCGTACTTCCTGAGATTAAAGCGTTCAAGTAAATTAGTTAAAGATTACTACTACTCTTCTGTCGTACTTAATTCGAGCTGTCATTTAAATTACAATAACTTATGGTAGAGTGGACCGATTTTAATGAAACAAAGACTAAGTTACTCCCGAAGATATGCTTTATGATTTTACTGTAAACCTAGTACTTTAGCAGTGATGCGTGTTTATACAAACATACAGACAGACAGACATTTCTAAAAATGATTTAAATGCATTTTATTACGTATTCCTAGACACGTGCAACAATTTTTACACTAAGTAACAATAAGTACAGACACTTTAGATTTATATTCTTATTATATGTTAGATAGATGTATAGGGGAAACATATAAAATGCTAGACAAAAGCGCTTACCTATAATGCCCATAAAATAATAGTTTCTCAATTTTTACACTAAGTAACAATAAGTACAGACACTTTAGATTTATATTCTTATTATATGTTAGATAGATGTATAGGGGAAACATATAAAATGCTAGACAAAAGCGCTTACCTATAATGCCCATAAAATAATAGTTTCTTAAACCTTTAATAACCCTATATTAAATGAAAATATCGTGATTTAAGAAAATGCAAGGGCCAAGTGTTTCGAAGTAAAAGAAAAAAATCGAGTGTGAGTTCACACGGTAGCTTAGAAGTGAAACTTAGCATTCTGATTACTATTCTCTCCCTCTCTTTGTAAATATTTCGAGTAAATTAAGAATATAGTATAATGTAGGTGGTAGAGCCACACTTAAGCTATTACTGGTTTCAGCATGAATGGGTCGGCTCGCCCGGGGTAGTACCACCCTCTCATAGAAAACCGACGTGAAGTAACAGTACTTGCATTGTTGCGTTTCGTTCGGTCTGTGAGAGCGCCGGAGACCCACCTTCCTTTCCCTTCCCCTATCCCCTCCCTTTCTCCCTGCCCCAACACAGGCTGGCAACGCACTTGCGACTCCCCTGGTGTTGTAAGTGTCTATGGACGGCGATGATCTCTTAACATCAGGTGACCCACCTGTTCGTTTGTCTCCTATGATATAAAAAAATACAGCATGGAGTCTAGTCTCTTTTACTTATTTTTTATAGATCTTTTGGTTGATAATGATTATTTTAAGGAGATAAATTTAGTATAAATACGTCTGGTTCTGGCCGCATTTCCGTTACATGATCATTGATATTAAATAATCATAAATTATCTGCAATTTTCATTAAAATCTATTCATAGTCGCAAGTCTTAAACTTCAAACGGCTATGAAAACGAATGGCTAATATAATCACGTATTTATTGCTTTAACGTAAACGAATAGTTGTGCCGGTGTTTTCGCTTGCGTTTGTTATTATTTATTGTAATTACATACTTGTGGTAGTCTGGTTGTTAAAATCCGATTTTTTTTTGGTAAAATATGTACACATATTGTTTATTAGTATACGTCGGTAAAAAATAAAAAAAACATCCAATTTTCATTTATTTATAAGACTAAAGTTCGTGGATATCATCCAAACCAAGAAAGTAGAAGAAAATCGGTTGAGAGATAAAGGAGGAAGATGTACTTAAACAGTTTTGCCTCTGTCTATATTAGGTATACGTATACAGATACTAGCTGATACCGGACTGCTAGGTATTATCGTTTGACCACAATCTCATCCGATGTTAAAAGATGATGTATTCTAAGTTGTTTTTTTTTGTCATAGGAGGCAAACGAACAGGTCGGTCACCTGATGTTAAGTGATCACCACCGTACATAGACACTAACAAAACCAGAGGAGTCGCAAGTGCGTTGCCAGCCTGTATTTGGGGGGAAAGGGGGAGTGAAGAGGAGCAGAGGAGAGGGTGAGGGAGGCGAGGTGGGGCTCCGGCGCTCTCACTAACCAAACGAAACGCAACAATGCACTGTTACTTCGCGTCGGTGTTTCTGTGTGTTGGGTGGTAGTACTCCGGGCGAGCCGACCCATTCATGCAGAATTCAGTAATAGCTTCAGCGTTTCTCTACCATCTACAGAACTGTACCGTCTTGTTTACACATACTTAACTCAAAAGGAACTGGCGCTCAAGTGCAGCTGCCATGCTATGGTTACACCTGCACCACGACGTTTTCCTTCACAGAAAGCTCTGGCTCAACGCAAACTGAGCCATTACCCATATCTACAGACAGCCACACATAAGCTACACGTGAGCCATTTTTATAACTTCACCGGGCGTTTCGGGAGAGCGCTAATGGCACTCAGCTGTATGACAACGAACTCAATGGCGAACTCGGGGTGATCGCACCTAGACTTAAAATGCTGCCGAAGGGGGCCGCTGCGAGAATGCGGGAATGAAATTGACCGCCAGATCAAGGCAGCGTGATCTGTGGTTACTCGGTCGTAGACGCAAACACGTTTCGCTTCGATAATCCGGAGGATTACAAATCGATCGCTGCCGTTATTTTATCGTGGGGATCGGTGATGTTTTTTGGTCATCTTTTAGGGCGCCCGGCGCTGGACGTGATATAGTCCGCGATGGATACCATTAACAGGTTGGGATGGTTTGCGGCTTTATCGAAATAATTATTCGTGAGGTTGTTGACTTACATCCAGATCGATGGAAGCTCCATATCCCATTTGATCGTTCTGATCATACGGATGACGCCACGTGGGTCAATGAGTGTTTTTGTTAAGTAGCGATTTTGTAAACCCCGCATTGCTTGCATAAACAAAGAATATCGCGGCTCTCTTGTCGAGGGTTGACTGCAGCGCCACATAGTGGTTAAATATAGTAAACAGCATAGAAACTAAAGTCTCAGACACAGCGATATTCATTTTTATATATAATAATAACGGAGAATGTGAATAGATACTAAAGTTACAATTAAATTTAAATAATAACCTTACGTTAGTAGAAACGACTCCATAAATGGTAAAGTTTATTATCTTTGCATTACGTAAGTGTTTGTAAATTGTAACGTGAAACATATTTACTCAATACTCGTTACCTATTTTCTAGTAATGAGGTATTGTATCGTGTCGTACCATAAAGTTAATTATATTCGCATGTACGTTATATATAACAGATACAGAATCGAATTACTTGTCTATAGATAATCTTTGTGTTATATAATCTATGATTTGTGTGTTCTCAATGTATTTGAAATAATCAAACAAGTGTGTTAGTATTCGATGGTTCTTATTTAATTATTGTCGAGCAAAATAATTGGAACGAAATTCCTTACGGCAGGCTTGGAGGAGATAAGGATTTAGCTGCGCGACCGAACTGAAAAAAATGTGATAGTAAAACCGTAAGAAAAAATGCGTGGAATAAAACCGTTAAATGAGACGTGCGCAGGCGCGACAGTCGCATACACAAGCGAGTAGTGTATAAGACCTTTCTCTTTCTCCTTCTTACTTGCATTTTTTTTTGGAAATTGTATCGATTCTACATTAGCCGAAGGAACTTCGTTCCTACCTGGTGTCCTACGACACCACATCTTTTTCATTTATCGTACGTTAAGCAGTTTGGTAAAAATAACAGTATCCACGGCATCCGTTTTCTTTGACGGACATGACTGTCGTGTCGACATGATAACAACTAATATTGTAATCAATAATTCTGCATGGTTACCATACTTTAAAAGAAAAATATATGGACATGCTACTTGAGGAATGTTTCTTCAGCTGCATTTGTGAGCTAGTCCCCGCCTAGCATCTATACCGTCTTAGACCACATTGTTATTTACCATCAGATCCATGTGTAGTCAAACGCTAAAACAAAAGTTATATAAAATATTTTTAGGAAGACAAGAAGAACTAAATGTGCCAAAATGAAGATAAATTCTTCTTAAGACATAGACATGAAAAGAACAAATAGAAAATCATAATAAAGACAAATAGAATAACATAAAAGGGAAGAGCTTGAAATGACAGAAGAAATCATATTGCATGCACGCCAAATCCAGAGGCGACTGGCTCTGAAGTGCTGCTACTGTAACATACCAACGTGTGCTTGACGACAGATCTTCAATTTGAGGATGGTAGCCAGCCAGGCGGACTTAGAAAAACTTTTTCCTTCAACGGAAGCTCCGATTCAGTTACAAAGATTCGAACCTACGGCCATCGATGCGATGTCTGAATTAACAAAGCTATTATCATCGCAAGATTTCGTGCGAAGCCTTGATTTCTTTGAGAACTAGAATCTTTGCCGCTTCTTACTAGGAGTTTACGAATGTGGGAGAAGATATTACTTATTCAATTAGAAAAAGTATTCATTTTCAATACGCGTTGCTAGTGTAGAAGAATCAGATTTGTCTTTAGGACTTTGTTGTTTATAAGAAACTGGATACCTTCAGAACATAGTACCCAACAAGTCAAGCGGGTTTTGGTGTCAAAAAGCTATTATAGAGTGGATCAATATGTGAACGATGGTGATGTCTGGAATTGACTCATCTCTGTGCTTCCATTAAAAACGTTTGTGACATTTACTATTATATAGAATATATTATTATTCTAAACATTATATATATTTGTTAAAAAGATAAACCAAATCGAGTTTCTTGCCGGTTCTTCTTGATGACTGGGTTGTTTTCCGAACCGGTGGTAGTTTTGACGTTCACAAGTACCTTCTTAGGGCCTCAATTGAATAAAGTTATTTTGAATTTGAACAGCTGCTTTTTTTCATTCTATTTCTAACTGTTTGAACAGCCTTCTCCAAATAGGTATCTTTTAAGGTACATTCTCTGTGTTAATTTTGGAATTATGCTCCAGCAATAATTAACCAAAAATACATTGAAACACATAGAGATACGCAAAAAATGGTACGCACAGACAACACGAATTAATAACAGCACAATTTTGTTACATAACAAAATAACAACAGTTAGAACTGGTTGCGTATAAATTCACCAAATTGTACAAATAAATTGCATCAAAATGTTAACTCACCTAACAACCTAAGCCTGTTCGTCATAAAAGTTTTAATATAATATTGGCGCAACGAAAAAAGAAACTGGTTAAAGAGAAATATTTATTTCAGATAAATAGCTGATACAAAAAAAGTTTATTTACTAAGAAGAATATTATAATTATTTGAAACTTACCTCTGAGCATAAATTTTCACTACATGCGCTATTCTTTATCAAAAATGTATTTAGAAAATATGTCGGCAATTTATTGTGTTGAAAAAAAATAATGAACAGAAAAAACGATTTCAGTCCGTCCTAAATCTACGTGTTGCTAGGCATAGCTTTATAAATTCACCGTTACGAAATAATGTTAACGTTCTAATAATAGATTTGCTTTAAATTCTTTAAAATATATCTTAAACAAATTGCAAAAGTGCCAATCATGTGATTGACCATGCCAATAGGGGTACCAAGAATAATATTGCTAACGGTGTATCTATATAATTTTATGCAATTTGTATACTAGATATTTCTAAGTAAGTCAAATAGAAATTCCTACAAAACGCTTCCACTACACCTTTCGATACTTTATATCTATATAGTCATCCCATGTTCAGACTCAATAGGTAATTAGTTTAGGTTTTTTTTTTATTGTAGCACGGCAAAGTGACTGCACTGTTCCTGATGGTAAGCACAGTACAATCCAAAAACAATGACGACCACTGAGTGACACAGTATCCATCGCCGGTCGCCGCTGTTATGCCGGCCTGCGAAAGGCTGGATATGCACAGGCTGATCCCTGTGTGTTGGGTGGTAGTACTCCGGGCGAGCCGACCCATTCATGCAGAATTCAGTAATAGCTTCAGCGTTTCTCTACCATCTACAGAACTGTACCGTCTTGTTTACACATACTTAACTCAAAAGGAACTGGCGCTCAAGTGCAGCTGCCATGCTATGGTTACACCTGCACCACGACGTTTTCCTTCACAGAAAGCTCTGGCTCAACGCAAACTGAGCCATTACCCATATCTACAGACAGCCACACATAAGCTACACGTGAGCCATTTTTATAGCTTCACCGAGCGTTTCGGGAGAGCGCTAATGGCACTCAGCTGTATGACAACGAACTCAATGGCGAACTCCGGGTGATCGCACCTACACTTGAAATGCTGCCGAAGGGGGCCGCTGCGAGTATGCGGGAATGAAATTGACCGCCAGGTCAAGGCAGCGTGAACACGTTTCACTTGGAGAATCCGAGGAGCAAAAAACATCACCGATCCCCACGATAAAATAACGGCAGCGATCGATTTGTACTCCTCGGATTCTCCAAGTGAAACGTGTTCACGCTGCCTTGACCTGGCGGTCAATTGCAGAATTCAGTAATAGCTTCAGCGTTTCTCTACCATCTACAGAACTGTACCGTCTTGTTTACACATACTTAACTCAAAAGGAACTGGCGCTCAAGTGCAGCTGCCATGCTATGGTTACACCTGCACCACGACGTTTTCCTTCACAGAAAGCTCTGGCTCAACGCAAACTGAGCCATTACCCATATCTACAGACAGCCACACATAAGCTACACGTGAGCCATTTTTATAACTTCACCGGGCGTTTCGGGAGAGCGCTAATGGCACTCAGCTGTATGACAACGAACTCAATGGCGAACTCGGGGTGATCGCACCTAGACTTAAAATGCTGCCGAAGGGGGCCGCTGCGAGAATGCGGGAATGAAATTGACCGCCAGATCAAGGCAGCGTGATCTGTGGTTACTCGGTCGTAGACGCAAACACGTTTCGCTTCGATAATCCGGAGGATTACAAATCGATCGCTGCCGTTATTTTATCGTGGGGATCGGTGATGTTTTTTGGTCATC
>MU160348.1:0-23983 GCA_015888305.1 Antheraea pernyi | reverse complement strand
TTCAGCAGGGTGCACCACGTGCAGTTCAGGGTTTTCAACAAAGTCCCAAAGCATATTACCGATTTGCCGGACTATATCGTTTAAGCGCCATGTTAAGCGGGTTTTGGTGTCAATATGTGAACGATGGTGATGTCTGCAATTGACTCCTCTCTGTGCATCCACTAAATACGACTGTAACGCGTAATGTATTGTAAATATATGTGTAAACACTAGCGGGCCCGGAGGACGTTGTCCCGGCCTGATAGTAAAAAAACCTTTAAAAATGATATACCTAAGCCTTCCTTATGAATCACTTCCACTGTTGAAAACCGCATGAAAATCCGTTCAGTAGTTTTTTAAGTTTATCGCGAACAACCAGACAGACAGACGACTTCGTTTTATAATATGTAGTGATATATGTTAAAAAGATAAACTAGATAGAGTTTCTTGCAGATTCTTCTCGATAACTGGGTTGTTTTTCGAATCGGTGATAGTTTTGACGTTCCTAAGTGCCTTATTGGGGCGTAAATTGATCAAAGTATTTTTGATTTTCATTTTGTAGGTTTTGGTATTCGATCACAATCTCAGCTGACGTTAAATGGTTAAATGACGACTTCTTAGACCGATGTTAAATACCCTGAACCTTGAAGGTTCGGCTTTAAAATGCAGTTACGGAAACACCAATATTCGTGCATGACGACAGATGTTCAATTGGAGATTGGTAGCAATTGTCTTGTCTAATCCCAAGCGGGATTAGAACATGTCATGGTATGGGCTCGTCGCAATATTTTCTGGAGTGGCAATCACCACTCTCACACAGGCCGGGGTACCTAAACTGATAGTGGACTATATAAATAGGTAGGAGGTAGATACTCCTTTAAAATAAATACCGAAAATATTTCTTTATAACCGGGATAACTCGCTTATCTGATATGTCTTCTCCACCGCCATTGCCGATGTTAAAGAAGCACCAGCTTTCTTGATAATGCACAATAAAAATTGAAAACCCGGTTACGGGCAAGTAACTGATCATCTCTAATTTTTGATTTATAAATAATATGTCAAAAAATAATTTTGACTATACCCCAACAAATTTATGTCCGTACATTTTCGTTCGGGCAGACGGATGCAAATCTATGATAACGTTTCACATGCTATAGTGGCAATATCTAGAGACACACCGACATTTGTGTCTACTATATCTAGGTGACTACGACGCAATTAGTAGTTTTACCCATCGGGCCGTGAACGCTCCGGCGCGGGACATTGTCGATTACAATTGTAGTCCCGTGAAGCTGCTAATACCTTGCTAAGTCAATAGCGTAGTCAGTTCGAAAAAAAGAAATTGTCGAATATAATTTAAAAATGGCAATAAAAGATAAGAATGAAGCCGCCATAAAAGAGATAATCACAATGAAAAATATGGAATACATTTAATTAGCGTAAACTGACGTAACTTAGCAAACATATAACACTTAATAGTTAAGTAGAATAATAACAATAGTTGTTCAAACTTTAAACGATTTTTGACAAGACAAATAAAATTAACGGCATCAGAGAAAAGGTGCGGACTAAAAGATTGCAGAAAAAAACACTTTCGTTCACCGAAAGCTTCGGTCTATTTTTAAGGATTCAAACCAACTTCCATCGACGCGGTGTCCGAACACACTAGCCACTGTAGATGCTCAGAATTCGAGGCCAGATACTGAACAGATTTCGCAAACACTAAATTCGAACACCATCTATAAATCGAGTTTCATTGGTTATATACAGGCTGGACTGTTACGTGAATAATAGTAGAAACCATACGACTACGCGAGTACATTAATTCGAATATTATTATATCGTCTAATCATAATGGTATGGTACCACCCACGTCAGTTGATTTGATTACGGTTCGCATTATTAATAACATTATCGAAGTTTAAGTTATCGCTACTTGTTTTAAGGCCCAGTAACATTAGTCTGTTTTTATAAACAGCTACATAATTTAAACTTGTAAATTTCTTTTAACTCGAAACCTGTTAACACTACATAGGTATTTTTACAGGTTTAGAAAACATAAGATCGCTCAAGCATGACTCAAAAACATATAAATATGACAGAAGGAAAATTATTGATCATGTAGTGAATGAACATTGTACTGCGTTATATTTATACAGCGCGTTTAAAGATATAACATATTATACTAAATTACGTCTAACGCTTCCTGGTTAGAAAACTTTTAAACTAAGATTACACTGCGTGAAGAAAAGTTATTTTAAGCATACTACGCACTCGTAGTAGTGTGATAATTGGCATAATCATAATTCGTATAGAGATGAAGTACAGTAAGATAAAATGAATGTACAATGTGTGTTGCAAATACGTTAAATTAAGTAAAGATTTTAACGTGGTAGAGCCACGCTGAAGCTATTACTGGTTTCAGCATGAATGGGTCGGCTCGCCCGGGGTAGTATCACCCGACCCACAGAAAACCGACGTGAAGTAACAATGCTTGCATTGTTCCGTTTCGTTCGGTCAGTGAGAGCGCTGTATTCCCATCTCCTCTTTCCTCCTCCCTTCACACTTCTCCTCTTCCCCCTTCTCTCAAAAACAGGCTGGCAACGCATTTGTGACTCTCCTGGTTTTGCAAGTGTCTATGGACGTTGGTGATCACTTAACGTCAGGTGACCCACCTGTTCGTTTGCTTCCTAAAATATATATATTAAAAAAAATTAAACATTCACTGTTTACTGATACTCAATCAAATAAAAATCAGATACTTTGTGGTCAAACGATCACTAAGTACAGATTGTCTCTAAAGAAGTTCTATATAATACATATTTCAATTAAGACAGATAGCAGATAGACGTGGCAGAGAACTTTGTTTTATACTATGTATTGATTCATAAGTTTGTGTTTTTTACTCTATATTTTGTAATATTGGTGCTACTTTACGTAATATAGTTCGGTAATTTTGCACAAGTGGTTGGAAATTAATGCCACGGAGCATGAATTCTCGGATGCCACAAGAACTTTCTGCAAAATTCTAACAAGAAAGCCACTGTCACAAAGATTGGAAAATAAAATAATAAGAAAAAATGTTAATACATGACTATATATTTCTACATGCTCCTTGCTGACGTAATAGAACCAAATTAAAATAAATATATATATAAATGTATATATGTGTTTATTACTATAAAGGTAAGAATTTAACAAAATAACCTCGATAACGTTAAAACTTTAAAAAGTAGGTAGTTAAATTCATTCGAACTAGAAACGCTACAGTTTCAAAAAATATTAAACACTAACTGAGCCAGCGATTCTGGCTGCGTGGAACTTAACGAAAAAAAAACGGTGACTCATGAAACCTTCTAAATGTATTCCATTTACTTATTTACTTTTCACTCGTACTTAAGTCACGTCGTCATTGTCCTTGGTTGTCCATTGTCCGTCACGTTGTCATTGGTGGTCCCATGTTTCAGACTTAGCAAAACCAGTAATAGTTTTTTAGGTAATAGTGTTAGGTTCTACAATAAAGTCCCAAAGCATGTTACCGATTTGCCGGACTGTAAATTTAAGCGCCATGTCAAACGGGTTTTAGTTTCAAAAGGATATTATAGAGTGGATCAGTATGTGAATGATAGTGATGTCTGGAATTGACTCCTCTCTGTGCATCCACTAAAAGCATTGTATAATGTATTGGAAATATATGTTTAAAAAATGTACCCGATCGAGTTTCTTGCCGGTTCTTCTCGATGACTGGGTTGTTTTCCGAACCGGTAGTAGTCTTTGACGTTCATAAGTGCCTTATTAGGGCCTAAACTGAATAAAGTATTTTTGATTTTGATTTTGATTAAAATTACAATAACTTTTGATAGAGCACACCGATTTTAATTAAACAAAGACGAAATGTTAGTCGAGGCTATGCTTTATGTATTTTTGATGAGGTTTTATCGTGAACGCAGTACTTTAGCAGTGACGAGTGTCGGTACAAACAGGCAGATGAACATTTCTAAAAATTATTGAAATATATTTTATTACTTATTCTAAGACACCATTTTTTTTACAAAAATATAAAAATACAGACACTTTAGATTTACTTTCTTATTATATATATAGATTCAAACAACTGTTTAATATATGATGAAAGAAATCCTTCCTCTTAACATTGAAACAAGAACCACGTATGCTCCTAATATGCTGATATATTATACTGGCAATTTATCTGGCACTTGTCATTAATAAAATATCATTTTGCCTAACTAAAGGCCATAGTTATGCCATAGTTGTTGGCATTTGTCAACATACGATAAGATTAACCATACGTTTGTCGGTTTGATTACCCTTATATAATATTATTTACGTAATATGTATTATTATTGAACGCAATTATTACAAAAATTATAGGCTTTCAATACAAGATAATAATCAGGGGAATAATGTTTGATGTTTTGTTATGGCGTAAGAGTTAAATTGCTTAATTGTTCATGTCTGCAGGTTTTTTATAGACTCATCGTAATAAGTATTTGGAGGTAATAATTAATGTATTTTTAGATCTGAACCGATTTAGTAGTGGTTATAATACTCAAAGATAATTTTAAAAATATTTTTTTTAGTGGATTTATTTTATTAATACCTTTTTGAAGTTATATTTTTTTAAGGACAGTGTTCATTGGATTTTGTGAAACGAAAATGTGTAACAAAAAAGAGATTGCTATAAATGCATATAATACTTGCTAACCCGTGTTTTCGTTTGACCGTTTTTTATCCGTCTTTGCAAATCCGACTACCGCAAAAAAGTCTTTTCATTTTTCAGATTAATATATTGCCTATGACACTGATAAATAACGTAGCTTCTCACAAACTCAGAAACTTTACCTTTTTATAATATTAGTATAGATAGATATAGGATTTATGTAAGACTAGATAGGTTTTAGCGCTTAATCTCATCTCATGTAAATGGCCTATGATAGTAGGCACACTAAACCTAGGGAGAACTGACCCTCAAGTGCAGTTATCCCATACACACCTATAGTTAACCCTCGAGTTTATCAGGAATTAGCGATAATATTTAGCCACAGGTTTATAACCTGAGGTCGGTATTTGATCAGACCAATACTAAAATATTATCACCGTGTTTTGACCTGATTACGAAATCTATCTTCATTGATAACTGAAATTCGCTGTAAGAATACACAACTTTATCATCTACGCTGACACTTATGCGCTATCGCAAGCCATATGAAAATATCTTTATATATAAATTTATTTTATACGAGTGTATGTCACTGAACTCCTCCTTTGGTTTTTTACGAGTGTATGCCACTGAACTCCTCCTTTGATTTTTGATTTGATGAAATTTTGTGTGTGTGTATGTGTTCCAGTGGATCCAAGAATGTCCAAGAAGATCCAAGAATCCAGGTAGGTGGCGCTGCGGTTGGCTTTCAGGAGTTTTTAAATTATGAAAGCAGGACAACGTCCGCAGATAGTATATAAATTTGATAAATTGTATATAGGTAGAAACTGTTTTTACCTTCATAAAATCAAATTTAAATGTACGCAACTGGATTTACTTTATAAATTAATTACGCATGTAATCTATTTTATTTTTTTAGTAATATTTTTATTAGGGTGGGCCAAAAAAAACTTTTAATTTTATTTTTTTTAGGTACCACGAAATTATCGTCCAGGAGGACAAAAAAAAATCTGGTATTCTCTCTTTAAGGCATTTTTTTGTAAAAAATACTAAAAGATTGTGAAAGTCATCATATATAATTTTAGGTTGAACTTTAACTGCGAATAACTTTTAACCGAGTTGACTTAGCGAAAAATTATATGAGGCCTTTTTGTAGGTCGTAAAATTTCCTACAAAATTATGTATTTACTTTTACCATAGAATAAATCGTTGAGATACATCAAAATTTTAAAAAATAAAATAAAAATTTCCCGTGTAATTTAAATGGGAAATCGAAAATCACGATGTAACACTTCAGAAAATTAATATTAAGAGCTCAAACTTTACCAGATTTTTTTTTCCTCAACTTGGACGATAATTTCATGGTAACTAAAAAAAAATTAAAAGTTTTTTTTGGCCCATCCTAATATTTATGTTCAGACATTGATATACAAAAACCCAAGATAACGTTTCACAGCCGGCACACAAAAATGAGTGCATAATTTTGGATTGTACACTCATTTAAAATAGTCTCGCGTCGCTTGCGTTCTTGTAAAAATAATTGTAAATCGTTCAGGTAAGGTTGAATTTGTAAAATCATAAGTTTATCGCGTAACTATAACCACGTATGTATATTGGGGAGTTATTGCGGGACGGTTTTGAGCGCTACTTTTATGAGACTGTGTGTCTTTTGTTTTTATATGTCAATGTGTACAAAACATAAATACCGTACCGCTAGCTTCTCCATGACAAGAAAACATATCGCTGGCAGGATAATGTCCGCAGTACTTATAAGAATAGTATTTTCTTATTTGTTTAATAATTTTGTATTAAATGAAGCTATCATGATATTTTTAATAAGGAACAAATGTTCAAATAGAAAAAAGAAACAAAAATGTTCAAAATCTGTGCAGTTGTTTCTGAGTGATGCGCGCACAACGACAGAACTCTACCATTTTACTAAGAAGACAAAATGAAGAGAAACATTGTTATGTCTTATGGTATTTTGTTGTGGGGGACAGCAGCTGAGGTGGACACCATATTCCTATTACAAAAACGAGCAGTTCGAGCAATTTATAATATGAGGCCTCGCGAATCATTAAAGACTAAGTTTCAGGAATTTGGTATCTTAACTCTGCCCTCCCAATATATTCTTGATAACTTAATATGTGTCCGCAAAAACTTAGATATGTTGGATCTAGTAAAAGACCAGCATAATTTAAATACTAGAAACAGCAATAAATTGGTCATTCCATGCTTCAGGCTCACTAAGTACAAAAACAGTTTTTTAGGTAATAGTGTTAGGTTTTATAATAAAGTCCCAAAACACATTACCGATTTGCCTGATACTGAGTTCAAGAACCATGTCAAGCGGGTTTTAATATCTAAAGGCTATTATAGGGTGGATTAATACGTGAACGATTGTGACGTCTGGAAATGACGCCCCTCTCTGCGCATCCACTAATAACGAATGTAAATATTTATGTTACTGTAAAAATATATGACATGAAAAGATAAACCAGATCGAGTTTCTTGCCGGTTCTTCTCGATGACTGGGCTGTTTTCCGAACCGGTAGTAGCTTTGACGTTCATAAGTGCCTTCTCAGGGCCTAACTTGAATAAATGATATTTTGATTTGATTCATTCTTGAAGTATGGACAATTTTTTTCCTCTGGGGCCGTCCATAAAAATCCTGATAATTTGTCCAAAGATTTATTGTGATTAATGTGATACGCAGTTAAGCCGTTAACGGTTAATTTAAAAGGCATGTGTCTATTAAATTCGGCAAATACACAATTAAATCCATGAAATTTATCTATCAAATTATTTTCTTGAAATAAGAGACAAATAAATAAAAACTTAAATATTTCTAAAATCACATCGAGTTACGTAGTTTCCCAATAGGTGCTTGACTTTTGCGTATTGAGTAACACTAATTCACAAAGCCCGAATTCATCGGTGACATCAAAATTGTTGAAAGTAATATATCGTAATAATTTGTCAATATCACCGACCCATACAGTTTAATGTATGAGTAATGAACCATAAAAATCCAGTCTAACGAGAGCTGTTATTGTAAGTGAATAAGATAAGGGTCTAGTTAAACTTATTTTGGTTGTCGTTAGGATTACGATACAATTGACAAGGTGTCAAGAGTTGTCACAGTTCGGACGTTGATGTGAAGATAACAGGGTAATTTCTCGATAAACAGTGATAAAGTTTTGAAATGTTATATTTAGGTGTTGAAATTTCAATGAGTGCAAGAGATGAAGCTTCGGTAAAAACAAATTTACACCAATATAATGTATCTATACGTATATGTAATAAGAATGTAAATTTAACGTGACAGTACTTTTTAGATTTTTGTTAAAAAAAAAATTAACCTTGGATTAAGTAATAAAATACATTTCAAACCTTTTATAGAAATGTCAGTCTGTCTGTTTGGTTGAACACGCATCACTGCTTGTTTGATTTGTTTTTTACGCTTTCAAACGGTAACAACTGAACTCAACACGAATTTTATCACTAGTTGTCGTGTTACAGAAGGGTTAGAAAGGGGGCGAAGATAACAGGGTAATTTCTCGATAAACAGTGATAAAGTTTTGAAATGTTATATTTAGGTGTTGAAATTTCAATGAGTGCAAGAGATGAAGCTTCGGTAAAAACAAATTTACACCAATATAATTTATCTATACGTATATGTAATCAGAATCTAAATTAAACGTGACAATACTTATTAGATTTTTGTTAAAAAAAAAAAAATTAACCTTGGAATAAGTCATAAAATACATTTCAAACCTTTTTTAGAAATGTCGGTCTGTCTGTTTGGTTGAACACGCATCACTGCTTGTTTGATTTGTTTGTTACGCTTTCAAACGTTAACAACTGAACTCAACACGAATGTTATCACTAGTTGTCGTGTTACAGAAGTGTTAGAAAGGGGGTAGGAGGTAGAAAGACAGGGGGCAGAAAAGGACGCAAGGTGACTTTTATTCAGTAAACAGTAAGAACTGTAACAGAAATACTAAGTAAGTAGATTAAATCTGCATAACGCATGTGAAACGGCGAGCATAAGCTGGTAAGAAGTAAAAACAAAAGAAACCTTATCTCAGTAACAGTGAAACTTTTTATCAGTTCTTGAATAAGACCACACAAATCAAATGGTAAACATCTAAATCTAGAGGGGAACTGGCTTACAACTACAGCGCTACCTGAATACACCTGTAGGCGCTTGTTCAGATATTTGGAACTTAAAGGTATTATATATTGGTATGATTTGGTTATGATGTTCTTTTTTCACAGACTTAAACGTACGTCCATCGCTACAATGTTCGAATACGCTAACTACAAAGCAGTCCTCTTATCATCGCATTAATATAATACATGTAAAAGACAACAAGGTTTAGTAGCCCTCTTAAAAATTATAATACCTTATTGCGGGGATCTAAAAAACAATGTTTTCAAAGTAGCATTACATCGTTATCAGTTATTATTAATAGTTTCAATGATCATATCGGACTTTGATAGATTCATGACCATAAGTTTCGATTCAAAGCTTTCAGCGAATCTCTTAAAGAATACATTATGATTAATATTTTAATAAACAACCAAATTTAAATTTCCTTGTTGATGCGTAAAGTATATTAGCTACTTTATTTTTTTTATATTAGCTCGACATAATGACTGCCCAATACCGGACGGAAAGTACGGTACAGTTCACAAATAATGGCGAAGTGATGGCCGTCATGCCGACCTGCAGAAATGCCTCTACATTTCTCGATTAAAGAACCCAAAATCGTAGGAGGGAAGGGACATGCTGGCCGAAAAGCGATTCTATAAATCTATATCATAACCGAAGAAAGAGATAAGAACTTTCGAACTTTTTTGCTCTTGCCGTGATAGTTGCTACCGTCTATGTATCTATAGAGACGCGTACTTGCCCGTGTAGTTCTATAGTTGAAAGGAGAGGATGGGATACGGTTAAATAAATCTTTAGAATACTCGCATCATACAGACAATATAAATGTACGACATAAATGTTTAATAATTTTTTTTTAATATATTATAAGAGGCAAACGAGTAGGCAGATCATCTGATATTAAGCGATCACCGCCGTCTATAGACACTAGCAACACCAGGAGAGTCGCAAGTGCGTTGTGTTTGGAGGGAGACATGGGGAGGAGAGGGAAGGGAATGGGAGGGGTGCCTCCGGCGCTCTCACTGACCAAACGAAACGCAACAATGCAAGGACTGTTACTTCACGTCGGTTTTCTGCGAGAGTGTGGTACTACCCCGGGCGAGCCGACCCATTCATGCTGAAACTAATAATAGCTTCAACGCCTATCTACCACCATTATTAATACTTATTATGTATACGAAATATTATATATACATATGGGCAAGTATATTCAGACCTTCTGTTATCCATATCATCTCATCATGATTCGATGGCTTTTTTTCCCGAATTGACTACGCTTTTGACCTGACGGGCCTTCATGGCTTCACTGGACTACTAAGGCAAGCGCTTAAGGCACTTCGCCGCGAATTTGTCTAAGCAACGTGATTCAACGGAATTAGACAAGAAAATAAAGCAATAATGAAAACTGACGCACATCAATTTACAGACATAAAAGCTTAAAGCGATTGTAAAGTAAGTGATGCAAAATTAAAAGTCATTTTAAATTTAATATCATAATTTATAATAATGTCGTATATATTTTTGAAGTCAATATGCTTAATTATTACGAAAATCAATTGTCGTATCAACAAGAACGGCCAATTAGCCGACAGAGATACGAAGGAAATCGTACGTACGTGACTCAAGGGATACGTTGCGCAAATTATGTTTATACACTTGCCACACACATCGGTGTAATAAAACGAAACGTTCATGTTTAAAAGGGCGATTACTGTTAATTTATTGCATATTGTTGTATTTTTGTTATATTGTTTGTAAATCAATAAGACATACTATGAAAATGAACGGGAAAATTGAGTTTTCACTTTAATTGTCATTTTTTAATGTTTTCTTTTTATAGTAATGATTGAAAAATGGAACCACGTGGGAAAATGTCCGGGGCGAAACAGGAACGATTAGTCTTATGTGTTGCCTTGGTTTCAATCTTTGGGATAAGGGTACTTTCCTTAGTTTCTGTTAAGTTTCCTTACGAGATTTAACAATTTAGACGCCTTTTTAGTATAAAAGTTAGTTGCTAGGTGTTAAATGAAAACTCTGAAAGTAACAAGGTACACGTGTCCGTACATAACATCGACGAAATTAATTACCTGTAAATCATTATTTGATAAACAGAAGCTACAAGCTGAGACAAACTTCTTAGCATTCCATGGATTCACCTTGCGGGTGCCGGGTCCATCGTGTGACCGAGGGACAAACTCAGAGTAGTTCCCAGGACTTGCGACACGGGTGTAGGTTTAAGGAGGCCCCCTTTGAGATGCGCATCAGCGCTCACCTTCACTGCTCGAGTTTCCCGCCCTGCCTAGCCAAATTTGGTAGGAACCTGTTAGTGCAGCCTTTGATACTCGTTCTAAAATAGAACTTACTGCAGTTCTCGACAGGCCAAGGTCCTTCAGAAGTATATAGAGAGATTTTGCTGGTATACCTCTCGCTCCTACTTTTACCGCGTATAAATTAACCACATAGCCATTTTTATTTAGTTCATTAGTTAGATCGTAATATTTATTTATTTTGATTGTGTGGTCTTTAGGAATGTTGGTTTCCCACGGTACCGTAAGCTGTACTAGTAATATATGTTTAATGTGTCTATAAAAGAGGTATATGTTTGGTCTGGATGACGAAACACCAAAATCCTGTGGGATTTTATAGTGCTTGTCATACGTATCGATTAAAATAGTCCGGTTAGGTGTAGTACCTAGGATTGAGAAAGGCTTGCTTTTAGAGTTGACAGTTGAGCCATCCTTGATAAAGTTAATTTGTCGTTTATTTGTGGTCAATCCATTTTGGGCTCTAGCTACTGAAAGACTTACTACTTCACGTATGATTTCAAGTACTCTATCATGTCGGTGTGAGTAATAACCCCTATCAAGCAGCACCTTGCAACCAACCAATAAGTGCCTAGCAGTACCTACTGCCTCACCACAAGTAGAGCAAGATTTTTCAGAGGCTTTCCCCCATCTTACTTTGGTCTGGGAGGGTCATTTGGAAGGCATTAAGATAAAATTTTAATGGGGCAGGAGACCAATCATAAAGTAGGGTGCGCCATTTCAGGGCTAACGGGATGCAGAACTCACCTATGGTTAACCACTCACTTTGCATTTTTAAATTCATTGCGTGCACTTTATAATTATCATTTTCATGTTGTTGTAGAAAGGATTTTATTATTTCTTCCTTTTTCTTTGCAGAACCCAGTCCGACTCTATTAATTACTCCGACTTTATTAATATTCAAGGATTTTTCACGTAAGCACTAATTTTCGAACATTCCGCTGGATAAAACCAGTTTCACATCTATGGTTTGAAAAGCTGCATTATAAAATGAGTACAATTGTAAGGTTTCGTGCCGAAAATTTAGTTCTAATCTAGTGCTAATATGAGAAGTTGAACGCTTTGTTCGGAAATAAGAAAATTAATATAATGGTACTTGTGTATTAAAATACTTATAATAACAACTTACAGATAAAAACTTTTCGAGCATTGATGTGAATAGAGCGTGTCCAATGAATGTTATCTAATATTATTAAACAAACATGTTGATTTGTCAGAAGAAATATAATTGAAAAAGAATCACGCAATTACTATATAAATATTCTAAATAAATAAATAAATTACACTGCTTTAAAAAAGAGGTGTGTAGCTACCGACGTATCAGCTTTATCAATGACTAGCCGACCCGTGCCCACTTCGTTGGGCGGTAATACGTAAGCGTGGAATGGTTATTTTAACCGTAACGCAGCGGAAGCCCTGAAAATAAAAAATACCCCGATTTTGCAACATTATTCATTGCTGCTCCACTCCTATGGGTCTTAGCGTGATGATATATAGCCCATAACCTTCCCTGATAAATGAGCTATATAACACTGAAAGAATTTTCCAAATCGGACCAGTAGTTCTTGAGATTACCCCTTACAACGTCACAAACTCTACCTCTTTATAATATTAGTATAGATTATAGATAATATAATTAGTTAATAGCTTCTGCCCGTGACTTCGTACGCGTGGAATGGTTATTTTGCGCTAAGACGCAGCGGCAGCTCTAAAAAGGAAAAAATACCCCGATTTTGCAACATTCTTCATTGCTGCTCCGCTCCTATGTGTCTTAGCGTGATGATGTATAGCCTATAAAGGTTAATGATAAATGATAAATGAGCTATATAACACTGAAAGAATTTTCCAAATCGGACCAGTAGTTCCTGAGATTAACCCTTACAACGTCACAAACTCACAAACTCTATCTCTTTATAATATTAGTATAGATATGGGATCCACGATCTACAAAGGTTCCGCAAAACATTAGACATAATCTCAAGATGTTAATAAAAAGGGTCTCCCGATGAAATAGTAACAAAAATAACGATAGTAGTAATAAAATATGATATAAATTTGCAGAAAGTCCATGATTAAATTTTGATTCCAATTTAAAACTAAGTTACTAAGGTTACTCTCAAAAATATTAAATCAATGTAGGGTCACAAGAGGTTCCTTAATGCGCCTTTTCCTGACGGTTGAACATCTTGAAATTGAAAATTTATGGCTTAATGCATACGCAATGCGTTTGTTTATCGGTAGATCCTTGCAGCTACACTTAGATTTTATATTTCTATATGATAAGATTAATTTATTGATTATTTATTTTCAACTAAAATGTTACTTAATCGATCATGATTTTGTGTAGAAACATGTGACAAACCTCAGTAAGAGCAATAGGTTAGAATAGGGTCAAACGGTCGATGGCGAGTACTTTTGGAGTCGATCTCGAGAAAAATTTGCCGATATAGACGTTTCACAGGCTTTGCTTTAGTAGGTAGGTAACTAAAGTGGATCGCGCGTGGTGTGACGCGCACCCTCGAGCTAGTTATCAAAAAAAAATCGGCTGAGTGCCTTAAGCGCTCGCCTTAGTAGTCCGGTAAAGCTGTTATGACCGTGCTTGGTCAATAGCGTAGTCAGTTCGAAAAAAAAAACAACTGTCCAAATTAGAGTACCACTGTATTAGAATCTTTTTAGGGCAATTCTCAATCAAATGTCTACATATTTATATTCTTCATTAATTTCATCGAACTTAACATAATGCTTTATCAAAATAACCTCCTTTTGATTGTGTGTAACGAAATTGAAATAATAATCGCCCTCATAATTCACATTCACTTATGAGATAGTTGTGTCCACAAAGAATAGTATTAACTAAATAAATAATCGTTAGTAAAAAACTTGGGTAACGACCAATGATTGATGAAACGTTAGTACTGTGTCCGTATGCTAATAATTAAATTTATCTTTACGTTGGTCGCAATCACGACGTTATGTATTATGGAACGATTACGCTGAAAGTAATGCGTAATTTAAAAAAGCCTAAGTACAAATTTTAAGGATATGTTAATATCTAGATATACGTATAATGACAATGTAAATCTAAAGTGACTGATTTTTGTGAAAAAGAAATAATTGTGTAGCAGGTGTCTTGGAATAAGAAATAACATACATTTCAATCATTTTTAGAAACGCCTGTCTGTCTGTCTGTTTGTTTGTTTGAACATGTATCACTGTTAAAGTACTGCGTGTGATTAAGTTTTGAAATGTTATATTTAGGTGTTGAATTTATAATGAGTGAAAGAGATGAAGCTTTGGTGTAAACATATTTACACCGACTTAATATATCTTTACATATAATAAAAAAGTACATCTAATGTGTATGTACTTTTTTTGATTTTTGTGAAAAATAAAATGTTGCACTTGTTTTTTGAAATAAGTAATAAAATACATATCAATCATTTTTAGAAATGTCTTTCTGTCTGCCTGTCTGTTTGTTTGAACTGCACTGCTAAAGTACTGCGTTTACGATAAAACCTCACCGAAAAATCATAAAGCGTATCCTCGAGAAAGATTTAGTCTTAGTTGTTTAAAATCGGTTCTTTGTATCAAAAGTTATTATAATTTTAATGATGACGCAACTTAAGTACGACAGAAAAGTGAATAAGTAAATGAAATTAATACATTCAGATGATTAATAAAATCACTGTTTTTACACTAGGTTCCACGCGGACGGAGTCGCGGGCACAGCTAGTATTTCATATATTATATATGTTCATATTTTACTAGGTAAATTATTCTTAGCAACGTGTAAAGTTTGATTTAAATGTTTGTTAAATTTGATATAGTAGTTTCATTTTTCGTAAAAAATAAAAGAATAATTCACAGGCGCGTAATTTTTCTTTGAAATAATGTAAAATCATCTACGTCTGTAAACTTTTCGTTACTGTATATAAATGTACCAGTTACTCACTCTGTAGTAGGAACCAAACCAATTATTATTAATTTAGATCTTTCGTAAACATTATAATTTTGTTAGATTACAATTTATCTAATAAGTTTCACAAGTTATGTAAGAGATAGCAAAATTTCATTTTTCTGTATCTATTTTGTATAACTTTGAATTTTTAGCTTGTATATATCATTAGAGTTATTGGGTTACTCATTACAGTTATTCTCGATGACTGGGATGTTTTCCGAACCGGTGGTAGCTTTGAAGTTCATAAGCGCCTTCTCAGGATCCAAAATTTAATAAAGGATATTTTGATTTTGGGTAATTTTTTAAACAATTATCGCTCTAATCGTATGATGAATATATATTCATGGAAAGAGACCCAATTAATCCAAAAATGAGTTAGTTATAAGGTGAATATTCATAGTGTGGCGATAAGCGAGACTCAGATGGAAATAAATATGATATGAACAGCAATGAGATATCCTAACGGACTTACAAACAATAGCCTTAGTTATCGCTTAGTTGTCGTCGGAGATTTATGTTAATTATAGATGCTTTTATTTTTTTTACTTATACTTTTTGTGGTAGAGCCACGCTGTAGCTATTACTAGTTTCAGCACGACTGGAGCGGCTCGTCCAGGGTAGTACCACCCTCTCACAGAACACCGACGTGAAGTAACAGTGCTTGCATTGTTGCGTTTCGTTCGGTCAGTGAGAGCGCCGGAGGCCCACCTCCTTCCCCCCTTTCCCTTCCCCTTTCTCCTTTCCCTTCCCCTCTCCCATACACAGGCTGTCAACGCATTTGCTACTCTCCTGGTGTTGCTAGTGTCTATAGACGGTGGTGATCACTTAACATCAGGTGACCCATCTGTTCGTTTGCCTGCTTTTGACATAAAACAAAAAAAAAATTATATGTATAGAAAATTATGATGGTGACGCTCCCTGAAACTTCCTTCTTGGTTGGTTTTTAGTTTTGTATTTCATTGCACTTACTAAAGATATATAAGAGTCACTATGCCTTGTTCGGATTAAAAACAAAATTAATCGTGAGACATTCTTACTTACTCCTATAGTAGAAATAAGTTATGACTGATCTGCTTTATAAGTTGATGAGTTTAACTGTTCTATGTGAAGATAGTGGTGCACTGGATAAACGAGCTCACATGTCACTCTAATCTTTCTACTGTGGCTTCCCTACGCCTCCCCCATACACAGACGCACTTGCGACTCCCCTGGTGTTGCTATGGACGGTGGTGATCACATAACATCAGGTGACCCACCTGCTCGTTTACCAACTATGATATAAAAAAAAACTTCATTGGAACTTTATAACAAATGGTTTACAGTGATTTTTTAGCATGAAATGGAAGTTGCCCGCGCCATTATAATAGACAATGATATAAAGTCAGTTTTAGTATAAAACGGAACTGGCACGTATTGATCTAACACACCTTGCAATCAGTTTAAACTAAATTATATAATTTTTTATTAATTCGTTGCTGTCTGAACTGTGATTATTTTATTGTAACTTATATTAATATAGTCTGGTATATCTTTTTCAACATAATTGTAACAGAATAGTTTTTTAATAAACAATTTCTTTTAAATATAAACATTATTTTGTATAATTTATGTATGTGCATTGTCAAACTTTTATTATAGTAATTAATTTCGTTGTTAGAATCATTGATTCCGTTGAAAACTGTTATACGTTTCTTTCGAACTGAGTAACCACTGTTAACCTGACGGACCTTCACAGTTTCACCTGGTTTTTATGGCATTCGGTGGCAATAAGCTCAAAGGCTTGACCGGAACTCGGCTTGGCTACAACTATTGGAATCGAACTAAGAACAATTGAAATGTGTAAAAAGCTTCTTCCTTCATTCTCATCGAAGGTCGACTATTTTATTTCATTTTACTACCACATTTTACCCAATAATGTAGTGACTTGAGAGACTCCTTCACGTCCATCAGAAAATCATTGTAAACCGCCACGTAATAAGGTCTATACTTCAAAACGAATCAATAATTACCCGTTTTCGAATTTCAAAAGCAGCTGGTAAAATTTTATTATTGTCATTAGATCCGAAATTGGTTAATATGACAATTATTGTTAATCTTTTAGCATACATACATAATCCGTTGAACGCATTTACGTAAGAGTGTTCGGTAGTTTTAAATTCGCTGTCTTGTAATAATAGACTGTAACTCTTAAGTTATATATTAATGATCAATTGATTATTTGTTATTCAACGAACCAAAATCTCCGGAACGTGTAACCGCTGTTTAACATTTCTCTCTAATAATGCTAAGCGGTAATGTATTGCGCCACGAATAATATTATTCACTAGTTGTGCCCGCGACTTTGTCCGCGTGAAACTTTGTGTAAAAAACAGTGCTTAATAAAGACACCTGAACATTTACTTATCTAATTTTCTCTCGTACTTAAATCGCGTCGTCATTAATAGTACGATAACTTTTGATAGACCGAACCAATGTTCATGAAAGAAAGATTAAATGTTACTCGAGGATATGCTCTATAATTTTCTTGAAGAGGTTTTATTATGAACGAAGTATTCCAGCATTGATGCGTGTTCATAGATAGACATACAGATAGACATTTGTTACACTAATCACGTATAGGGTAGACGCAGCCAGGAATGGCAATAAATACTTCGTATACTGTCACTATTTATTTGGCCAGAGCTTCGCCTTACAATAACTTCCACATAGGAGTGCGCAGATCAGTGACATCTTGCCCTTTATATGCCGAACTCCCACCAATGTAGTCCACACCGGGGTGAATAATGAACAAACGATAACTCCAACCAATAGCGTTCGAGGTCATTAGTAACACCCCCGATAGAGTCAATAGCGCGGTATCGCAGGTCAATAGTGGTTCCCCGGGTGGCGTTGTAGTCTCGCCTCTCGGGTGTGTCACGGTACCGGACGTAGACGTTAACACATTTCTAAAATTGAGTGATATCGGTTTTATTACTTATTCTCAGACACTTGCAACATATTTTTACAAATGTCTAAAAAGTACAGCTGTACACGTTAGATTTTTTTTTTTCGAATTGACTACGCTATTGACTAAGTAAGGTCTTAACAGCTTCACCGGACTACTAAGGCGAGCGCTTAAGGCACTCAGCCGATGTTATTTTGACAACTAGCTCAAGGGTGCGCGGCACACCTCGGCTTTGGCTGTTGCCTGATACATGCAATTCGCGACCTATGTGAGCTAACCTAAGCTAAGCGAATTATTCATACATATATGAGTTGTTGAAACATATATGTGTACCGAGCATACATAATTCAATAACTCTTATATATATTTCGTATCGGACTGTACACGTTAGCCTTACATTCTTATTATATGCATTAAATTTGATTGATTTCAAACGTATTCTCTAAAGCTCTCCGGTAAAGTGTGCCGCCTATGCAATTGAAGCATCATTTTCTAATTTATGAATCGTTAACGTCTCGTTTGTTCGCGTTCATAGCGTTTGCCGATGCGTAAGTTAAAAATGCGTTTCCGGTTTGCGCCACATAATAATAGATGGCGTTAATGGCAGATTACAAAGTAAATGTATATTTTAAAATTAGATTATTGATGCGCGTTTATTTTAGTATTATGACCAACTGAGGATCCATTAATGATGTTTCCGTGATTTCGTCAATTTTAGATCGAATATAATTCATAACTTTGCCGACTTACAAAGTTGTAAGGAATATATGTTAGGACGCTTTTTCGTGTTAAAATAAAAGAGCTCGATGATGACGATAGATTTATGTTATGAGAGTTTCCTAATCTACACATATATAAGAATGTAAATCTATAGTGTCTGTATTTTTTAGATTTTTGTTAAAAAATTCTTGCACTTGTCTTGGAATACGTAATAAAATACATTTAAATCATTTTTAGAAATAAATGTATGAACACGCATCACTGCTAAGGTACTCACGATAAAACCTCACCAAGAAAAGCAATTCGAGCAACATTTAGTCTTGGTTTCATTAAAATCTGTTCACTCTATCAAAAGTTATAGTAATTTTAATGACGACGCGACTTAAGCGCGAGAGAAAAGTAAATGAACTTAATACGTTCAGATGATTTTTTATTACACACTTTTTTTACATTAGGTTCCACGCGGACGGAGTCACGGGCACAGCTAGTTAATAATATAAAGGTGAATGTGAGTTTCTTTCTTTGTTACGCTTTCACGCTTAACTAATCCACCGATCATCATAAAAATCCTGATACACATTCAGGGACACAGAAAAAGACAGAAAAAATGTATTGTTCTCGAAGGATAGTTCAAATCTATATTGACGCAGGAGAAGCTGCGAGCCAAAGCTAGTAAATAATATAAAGTTTTGTTAATTCTCTATATATGCTGAATATTTTGATCATCCTTATTTTTGTTGCATTCTGTACCTTTCATTTACCTGTCTGTCTGTCTGTTCGCAATAACCTCAAAAACTAATGAACGAATTTTCATGCGGTTTTCTCAAGTATACAAAATGATACATGAGGAAGGTTTAGGTATAAAATTAGTCAAATTTTTTTTAAATATCAGGGCGGGACAACATACGCCGGGCCGCTAGTTTCTACTACTTTGATGTCCTGTAAATATGAAAGCCCCAAGAATCGGTCTAAATCGTTTAAAACAGCCATGACATAGTAAAATATATACGGGTTATGGTCCGTCTAATAGATTAGAGTATCAGTATAATAACAGCAAATCTATATAAATTATGGTGATAGAGTCACGTTGAAGCAATTACTGGTTTCAGCATGAATGGGTCGGCTCGCCCGGGGTACTACCACCCGACCCATAGAAAACCGACGTGAAGTAACAGTGCTTGCACTGTTACGTTTCGTTTGGTCAGTGAGAGCACCGGATACCCACCTCCCCCTGAAGCCCTCTCCACTCCCCCACTCTCCCCTCTCCTCCAAACACTGGCCGGCTACGCACTTGCTACTTCCCTGGTGTTGCTAGTGTCTATGGACGGTGGTGATCGCTTAACATCAGGTGACCCGCCTGTTCGTTTGCTAATATATATATATTAAAAAAAAAACCTATTTAATTTTTTTATGTAACACGTTTAGTTTTTAAGATATGCAGTTTTTATACACCGAGAACGAAGATCAAATTTTGCCGTTCATAAGGTTTTTAGTTTTTATGATCTTCATATTTTACGGCTAAAATTGTATTTAGCTCACTTTTAAATGTGAAAACTCAATTACTGATATAAACCAATTTATCATTTAATAAAATGAATGTAAAAATTCTTGAACGACAGACAATTTTTTTGCAACGGCGTCGTACATTACAGTCATGTTAATTTATCCCAGTACTTCTTCCGATAGTTTGACACGTGTAATTGTACATCTGCCAATTTATTTATTTATTTTATTTGAAAGATAACATTTTATTACATTTTCTTCTTTAATATTTTATTTTATCTTAAGGTAAAAGGTGAACTTACAGCTAATAAATGTACAAATATTGAGAAAATAACATCAATGAGGCCATTTAAAAGTTCACACAGGCATAAGCAAGCGAAGCCGGGGTGAATTTTGCCGTTCATAACGTTTTTAGTTTATATGATCTTCATATTTTACGGCTAACATTGTATTTAGCTTACTTTTAAATGTAACGACTCGACGAACGACAGACAATTTTTTTGCAACGGCATCGTACATTACAGTCATTTTAATTTACCCCAGTACTTGTTCCGATAGTTTGACGCGTGTAATTGTACATCTGCCAATTTATTTATTTATTTTATTTGAAAGATAACATTTTATTACATTTTCTTCTTTAATATTTTATTTTATCTTAAGGTAAAAGGTGAACTTACAGCTAATAAATGTACAAATATTGAGAAAATAACATCAATGAGGCCATTTAAAAGTTCACACAGGCATAAGCAAGCGAAGCCGGGGTGGGTACTTAGTAATATAGGTATAGAAGACAGCCCGAACTCGAAACGTGTAAAGATGTCCGATAAAACATTTGCTCATCCCGAAACCAGTGTAACCCGTTCTAGACAGGTTCATTCATATCTTTGATGTATACGTTAATAGAACATCAAACAACGAATACTTTACCAGCAAAACGAATGCATTGTTTAATTCCATTTTAGTCATATATAGTAGATTTGAACTAAATTGAACGTAAAATCAATTCATAGTTCCGAAATTCTACTTGATTTTAAAGAAGTTATGTAATCCGATATTAACTTCAGACTTTAATAATATTTGTTTGATAGCTAACGAAAGATAACTGACTTGAAAACAAAATTTCGGTCTCTCCAGACTATTGGAATTTACGGCCTGTATAATTATAATGAACAGTATTAGCCATAGCCATAGTAAGCATACGAATTTAGGCTTTAATTTGAAGAGATATGGTATTTAATTGTAATCCAATGATAAATTGGACATAACTTTGTTGTATAATATCGCCGCGAGGATGAGAATTTGGTTTGGATCTTTAATCAGAACAACTTACGAGCGATTGTTAGTCCTTATAATGAACGAGAGTGAATTTAGAATGTAGCATTTGGCGATTTAAGTAATCGATATAATGTTACTCGAATGCCATTCTGATAGTATTTATTTTGTTTACTATTATATATTTTTTTCACAGATGTATTCTCCTTACATATCATTCTAGTTGTAAACAAGAAAATTTACAAATTCTATACTATAAGGACTCGTTGCATGCATGCTCATTTTCGTTTTATATGTATCACAAAATGGTTTTGTTTTTCCATGAGATCTATATGTCTTATGTGAAGTAAATAATTGTGGGTTGTCTTTTTATTATAATTTTGCCGCTATAATATGTTACCTATATTATGACCTTTTTTTATATCACAGGAGGCAAACGGACAGGTGGGTCACCAGAGGCTTAGTGATCACCACCGTCCATAGACACTCGCAACATCAGAGGAGTTACAAGTGCGTTGCCAGCCTGTGTTTTGGGGAGGGAGGAAGGGGAGGTAGCCCTCCGGCACTTTCACTGACCAAACGATACGCAACAATATAAGCACTGTCACTTCACGTCGGTGTTCCTGTGGGTCGGGTGGGTAAGTCGACCCATTCATGCTGAAATCAGTAATAGCTTTCGCGTGGCTCTACCACCTACAAAAACCTCTTTTAAGTTTCACTATTACTGCTCAACCTCTGTGTGGAAGTGTAGTGATATATAATCTAGATGTTAATATACTTTTAAAAGTCCTTTATCTGCCCGTAAATATTTTATCAAAACTGGTTCAGCCATCTCAGAGATTAGCCCAGATCTGTATCTTAGATCTTATATCTTAGATTCATTATATTTATACGTGTAGAATAGTGGCGCCCATAGTTGATCTTTTTTATTAATTTATATTTGGTTGAATGCAATCTGTGATGAGATGGCCCAAGATGGTAAAACGTTAAACCTAGAAGTGTTTAATTCGCGAATAGAGTTCCGAGAACGTGGAATGCAGCTATAGTTGCTTGCCAAAAGATTCTCAATTAGAATTTTATTGTTAGTTATTTTAACATTGGGAAACGTCCTACGATTAAACTGTTGTTTTAACTGGATCTTTACCATAATTGAAGGCTTGGCTGTTATAAGATGTGAAAATACTTCTCATTTTTTTCCAACCGACTTTACGTTTAGCTGACGGGCCTTTACAGCTTGACTGCACTTTCAGGGCGAGTGCTTAAGGCACTCCGCCGTATGGCAAGCTCAAGAGCGCTAAAATTGCCGTCGAACCTTTTGCCTTTGCTTTTGCCTTGCCTTGCCTTTGTCTTGCCTTGTCTTTGCCTTGCCTTGTCTTTGCCTTGCTTTGCCTTTGCCTTGCCTTGCCTTTGCCTTGAATGCAACATCGTGGATCGATTTAACTCAACTAGGCTAACAAATGAATCATACGTATGCGCTAGTCAGACACACGTGTGTATCACGAACACGTATTTAACGCGTAACGAACATGTAAAAGTGAGAAAAATAAAAGCCCACCCACTGTATGTTTACCTACGGTGTGTGTGCAAATATGAGGGGTGATCTGTGTTCAACTTATAAGTAATCATCTCTTAATTTATGTGAAAATAGAAATGTCATCCTTATACAGTGTGCGTGATATGTGGTTATATGAGTAGGTTTTATATGGTTTTAAATATATAAAAAAAACATAATTATCAGTGACAGTAATGCAGTCGAGTCGAGTGAACAGGGACAGGCCGAGTGCAGTTAGTGAGCATTCGTCGCTCAAAACCTGTCGTGCGACATGCTATATGTAGGGCGACCACACATTCCATTTTAGAAGCAACGGGAAAAAATATTTAATTTATTTAAAAAAAATCTATTTATTAATAAGCGAAGAGAAAACTTTGTACGCCCTTTTAAGCGAATTGGGAGACCGGATGAATGTGCACGAAGCACGAATTTTTTTGTATAAAATGCATTAGAATCACATTAAATTTTAACATGACTTACAGTCCATACCTTACATACCCTATGAAATTAACTGGTCAAATTGTAGGTTAATTTTATAATAATATAATATATTATTTTATTCATAATTCATAATATACATTAATAATTAATGGATAATTAATTTATCTTATGTAATTTTATGAAATCACGGAAATAATAATATTTATATTTGGTCTTATTGAATGTCAAAATGAATTATGGTCGAAGCTTGACCACTAGTTTACATAAATGTTCTCTCGTTTCATCAAAATATCTATTGCAGAACATAACACGTCAGTTCATGGCGTATTGGCAATTTTCCTTCACCATCAGCCGATACCAAATTAAATTAGTAAACGTATGCGAATTCTTATAAAATCCTTGGTACACGTGGGAGTTGGAACCTATGTG